>JAYESA010000005.1:215872629-216161800 GCA_036927795.1 Iris macrosiphon
TTAAACATAAATATAATTAATTATGAATAATACACAATTTACCAAATAAAAATAAAAAAATAATCCTATTTTCTAGAATTAGGTAGTGACACTTGTTCTATAAGCACTATGATTAAGACTTTAGATGGACATTACCTACATGATTCAATAGGAGACCCTAATAAGTACTAAGATCCGTTCCTCGTATAGCCCAATAAGAATTTATACTTTATTTACAAGAATAAGGTTATTTTGTAGATTCTCCTTGAGACTGTCACAGTATTAGTTTAATTATTTTAAGTTGGGTAGTATGTCTCATAACCTAGTGTTATATAGTCCTCTTGACTCATTGTTGAAGTATAACTGAATGACATTAACTGTATACTAGCATAAGATGATAGTGTTTATTAAGACTATAGAACTTGGAGGCCCATACCCCTATTTTGTCGACTAGCAACTTAGACAAGGTGTTAGTACGACAACTGTAGAGACTGTAGAGTCTTATTTTTGTTTTGTTTGGTGAACTTGAATTATTTTGTAATTTCTCTCATCATAATCTAGCGTACTTATATTTTTTGTACTACCTTGACTTATGCTGCTATTATAGCCTAGTTTTGCAAGCTTATTCTTTATCAAACTTGTTCATGACATATGTATTATTGGAGCGCTACACTAATACATTTCAGAATCAGTGTATTAAGGTCTAGCTAACCTTAGTGCGCTTGGTTCGCCCCTTGCATAACTACTTTACGTGAATTGAGATATATAGTGACTCGTAGACAAATGTACTTTCCCTCTAGACATGTCTGAGCATATCGTATCAGTTACATAACTGTACTAATATGAGCATGCAATTAAGAAATTATCAAATAGGATTTCAATCCATAACTGCCTTGACAATTCCTTTTGAATTTCCTAAACGCCTTGATCCCCATACTTCTAATCTATTACCTCCCCCTTGAACTCTTTATTATTGTTTTCTGCCCTCCCTTATTTCGGAAAGACGAAACCACGTGCTTAGTATAAGTATGATATACAGAGAGTACTAGATATACCCATAGGCCAATCACATTACTAGATGACTGCCTTTTATAACAGATTAAGGGTATATCATATGTGATATATTTGGTGTTAAATTTTTGAGGATTGAGTAACATGATTAATTAAATTTGAGGAATACGTTTTCTAAATGTAAGAGCCTTATGTGATAGATGAAAAAAATTCTAAGTTGGGTAGCAGTTGCATTGTCAACTTGAGAGGAATTTCTTTTAGATTGTGATCGAGTAAAATAAGATTAAGAGGTTTAAGTCATTTAATTTTGAGAATTCTAGAAGAATGATTAAAATGATGAGGATTAATAAATTTTAAAAAAAACTGTGATATAAGTGAGCACATGATATAAATTTTGAATATTAAAGGTTTAATCACCGATTTAAACTTTGAGGATAAATATAGAAATCTAGACTTGAACAATTGATTAATTAGATTTCAAATTTCACAATTTGAGGCCTTAAATTAAAAGAAAATTTTGATTGTTGGATTACCTAATTGAAATATGGAGGAGGTAAATTGAAAGTAAAATTCGAAGGGTACATAATTCACAAGTTGAAAATAGAAATAAAATGTGGTTGTAATCATTTTTTAGAGGAGATTATGATAATTGGAGATTGCGAGATAAAATTTTAATATGGGATGTCATATAGATTTGAATTAGATTGGATGTGGATTATTTAATTTGAAAATCGAGAAGATAGTATGTTGTGTTGAAGTTCGATCTAAACAATGATTAATCTGAAAGGGATTGTGATGGAATTGAATATGTTTAAAATTTTTGGGAAGATATTGCAATAGACTTGCCTTACGAACGAATGTGAAGGATTTAAACCAAATTATGCCTTATTTTAATTTCGAGGACGAAATTATTTTAAGTTGGGTAGATTGTAAATCCCCTAACCCAAAATTAGGTCTACTTGGCATAGATAGAGAAACTAGGGCTAGTTGGTATCCAATTGGAAATAGGACACGACTTTTTATTTAATTATACAATGTTTATATCACTTAGTGCACCTAACCGTTGCTTCGATAATTGGAGCACCTCACTAGCCATTGCCTTCCTACAAATTTCATAACCTTGTCCTAGACGTGCCCGCATACCATTCTGACCTTTGTGTAACTTATAATCATACTTTTTTGTGCTACATTTTAGTCGCACAACATTCGTCGCAGACGTTATTATTAAATTCTAAATAATTCCAACTTTTTTATCCTGGTGCGTTCCAATCAAAATTGGAGACACAATCTTGACCCGTTTCGTACAATCTAATTTATGATAAAATTCTACTCTGAGCCCTCTATGTCCATGATACTTGTGTCCCACCTAATTTTATCCCCATGTACTTCAAATTAATTCCAGAACACCACGCGCATTAATTTTAATTAATTTAACCCAATTTCTATTCTTGTGTAATTTTCTAATTGTTGGGCACTTTTATGAAAAAATACATTAAGGTGTCCACCCCATTGGACAATACATGAAGAAATCCAACTTTCCCCTTCATAGGAATTTTTTTATAAATTTTCGGAATGTGCAAACGCGCAACATCGCCCCCTTTATTTTAATCCTAGCCATTGCATTAAACAATGTAATTTATGGCCCTCCAAACATCCCTATGTGAGCCCAAAGCCCAACCCAAGAGGATGTTGACCAAAGTCAAATTTTCCTAGGTCAAACCAACCCCCTTACATGTGTATAAATACAACTCTTCCTACCTTTTTTCCTTATTTCTTAAAAACCAAAATCCTAGAAAAATAACTAACCAACACCACCATCACCACACCCCATCAACCCCGACCTCCTCCCCCAGCCAACCACTACCACCTCCGCCTCTTGCCACCACCGACCATACTCCCCCTCCGACCTCCCTCCTCCCAGGCACCCCTTGCCGCCACCACCCGCCACTGCACCCCCAACAGCAGCCACCATCACCAACATCACCCCACCACAGCCATCTCTGACCCCACCACAGCCATCTCCGACCTCCTTCCCCGACCCGACCCCTGACGCCCCTCCACCAGCCACCACAGCCAACCACCACCACCAACGCCTTCACCACTGACCTCACCATATCCCTCGCCATCACTGCCACCTGAACCACCGCCACTGCCACGCGCAACCACCACCCGCACCACCAGCAATCACCCGCATCAACTCCATCATCACCATCCCTAACTCCATCATCACCACCACCCGCACCCCCATAGCCGACCACCGCCGCCCTCGTCACCACCCCCTGAACGTCGATCCACACACCACCACCACTGGCCCCCACGGCCTACCGTCCGCCACCAGGAGCGGCTGCACTGTTGCTGCCAGAGCCGCTGCTACCATTGCTGCTGCAACCCGCACCCCCTACCGCCCTGTAGCCACTGGAGCTCCGCTCCTCGCCGGTGATGACCTCCCCGTACGGCGGACACCCCCCTCCCCGAACACAACACAGCAAGGTACATATATATATAATGTATATATATTATTTGTATATAGTGTATATTGTATATATATATGTATATTTGTATATATATGTATATTAATGCATATAAATGTATAATTAGTTATATATATATATATATATATATATATATATATATATATATATATATATATATATATATATATATATAGTGTATATATGTTATTAATTACATTGTATGTATATTCAATTTTAATTTATTATGTATATCTATATATATACTATGTAATGTATATGTGTAAATATATGTATTATATTGGGTTTATGTATATACATATATATATATATATATATAAATATATATATATATATATATATATATATATATATATATATGTATATTTAAAATGTATATTTTATGTATATACATATTTATGTATATAGTTATGTATATATGTTGTTATTTTATGTCTTATGTGTATATGTATAGGTATATGTGTTATATTATTATGTATATCTATATATATGTTCATTTAAATATATATATATGTACATACGTATTTTATTTATGTGTTTATGATTATTATGTATTTAGGTACATATATATGTATATATGCATATATGTACTATGTTATCCTAGTCAATTAAACAATAAAGGTGAATTACATATTCTTATGTATTAAATATTATTGTAGCGTGTTCTCATAACATGTTAGGAACTGTGTTGGTGTACACGGAACTCGAGGAAACGACCCGGGACCTATCAAATTATTTTGTGCGACTTCGGAGCAGGCTATTGGTACTTCGCAGCTTTCTTGCCAGGCAAGTATACCTTGCCTTTGTTGTACTGTTTAAATTCAATTATATTGTTAGTTGCATGTTTATTGTTTTAGATTATATAACTGTGAGTGTCCGAGAAGACTCGGGTGTAGTCAACGAATGCGTTGACGTTAGGACTTGTGTCTGACCTAGTGTCTAGTAGACCCACCTAAAGTTGTGGAGTTATCGGTATGACTCCCTAGGCCTTGACACATTTCTTATATGTGTTGTGAGTCTCATGTAGGGCACGGACTTGCGTATGCGGTTGGCCACCTATACGTGTAGGCGTGCGACGGATAGGGAATAACTGCTATTAGCAATGCATGTTAGAAGACTTAGCAGTTATTAGTAGTCGGAGCATAGACTATCGTGGTATGATGGTCCAATCCTTGTTCTTGTTTGGTTGGAAGGTTGGGCTATTGTTCTAATGATAGACTATGAGCCAGAGTTACGACGCCTCGGCGTAGTAGCTAAGGCGTGTTGTGGATACGACATGCATAGATCATTGGACGGGGAGGACGACTAGTAGGCGTATGGGACACCCACTTCCTTTATGCAGATTCCACACTCGACGGAGTGATATGGATGTTATATACTATGCAGATTCCACGTTCTTTGGAGCGATATGGAAGTTATATACTATGCATATTCCCCGTTCTTCGGAGCGGTAGGACGTTATTATATTACATAGAGCCATTGTATTGGGGGAATATGTGGCATATACTAGACAATTGTCACGATTGGTGAATTATGTCAGCATATGTCTAGCCTACACTTTCCCATACACTCAAAGTTGTCCTCAAATTTGCATTCACTTAGATGGTTAGCGCACCCCTTTTATTTATTCAGTATTTACTTTATGGCATGCTTCTATGTGTCTTGTTACGTCCCTCTGAGGACCTGGTCCCTTTTTAGGTGTAGATGTTCATGAGTATTCGCAAGAGCGCAGATCCGGACTGGTTACTTATATTTCGTGCAGGTCTTCTCTTCGAGTCTCAGTAGTTGGTAGTTGTTGTACTTATATTGTATTTATCTGGTTTATTCTATATTCTAGTTCGGCTGTGGATTTATTTCCATCCGACTGTCATTGAGATACTTCATATTGAGATCTAGTTTCATAGATATTGGTTAATTATTTATATATGATTATGTGGATAAGATTTAGATTGTACCATGTGACTTGTGATAGATTTATACCACTTGTGGATTGATATTCATAATACAGCGTACATATGCGTTATGGTTTCCATATATTGGAGTGCCATAACCATGCGGCTGTCATGCTTATGTGTCCTAGTCCTACGTATTTTGGGACTGGGGCGTGACAACTGGGTTGCATATTTACTACAACAAAACATTTTTGTTACAACCTGAAAAAGTTATCGCTAGACATCACTAACTTAGCGACGTGACCTTAGTTGGTATTTGTCACCAAAACGATGACCAAATAGCGACGTCCTTTGTAGATTAGCGATATATTTGTTGACATGGCAAAGTCTGTCATATCATTATATTAACGATGTCATTGTATCGTTTAGCGATAAATAATTCCCCATTTTAGAAATGCATGATGTGTCGCTAAATATCGCTAAATATCAAACAATAATTTCCCAGTTAGCGACATAATGGTAACGTTCAACGATGTTTCGATACAAATTAAAGTAGCGACATCTTCTCTGCTTTGCTAAACATCGTTGAACGTCCCTAAATACCAAAAAAAATAAAAATTATAGTAGCAGAATATAAACACAAAGACATTATATAATATCACAGAGGCAAATAAACCAATCTGATATATAATTTATATCACAGAGACAAATGATAGTCTGATACAATACATAATATCATAGAGATAGTACATAATACCATAAATTGTTTGATATAGCAATGTCTGATACAACACTTATAAAATAAAAGACTCAACTGTGGTGAAACACAAACTCATGAAAATTTGTCCAATCTAGGGCTGTTAGTGAGGAGGAGGAGCACCCACGCGAAGTTGCGAGACGATATGTTCAATGGCGTATTGTGTAAGCTACACTGCCTATGGATGAGGCGGTTCGTCAGTAGAGGCGGTGTCAATGCTTGCGGTGCTGAAAGGCGTATTTGTGCCAATAACGTTGTAGGAATCCATAGTAGATAGCACTCTATCAGTACTTTATGCTAATGTCTCATTCAGTGTAATGTGAAATCTCAATACGAAGTGGCCGACATCTTCACCAAGGCACTCAAACAAGATGTGTTCTTCAAGTTCTACTTGAAGCTAAAAAATCAAGTTTAAGGGCGAGTGTTGGAAGAAGAAATAAAGATTGATTTGTGCACATGTTTTTTAGCCCATAAATCCGGTTGGTCCATTACCATTGGACTTTGTTTTGTTATTGGACCTTTTTGTTTTTGTTTGACCTTATTTATAGAATGTTCCATGTCTAGAATGTTCTTGATAATTTTAAAATATCGATGTTCTAGAGATATCCAAAATTTTGTAAAATAGTTTAGAAGAGTCCAAACTATATTTTAGTAAGTGTGTCGAGTCTTCTAAGATTCTATTAATATGGTTGCTCTTATCATACCTTATACACAACAAACATTAAAAGCTTAGTATTATAATAAATAAATAAAATTCACTCTTACCATTTTTTTTCCACCAAATTTTGATCTCTAACATTCTGTCCCTCTTATACTTGGTTATTGCTAGCTAACTGGCCTATCACCATTGGAAAAAAAAAAAAAAAAAAAAATTTGGTGTCAGAGAAATCACTTGCATTACAAAAGTTAAATGATTGCAGTATAAATCTAGGAATAAAACAAGTGATACCATTAAAGAGATGACTGGCCTAGCTTCACAAGTGTAGCATAGAGCCAACGAGCAATACTGGCATATAGCCTTTCATCCTCACATGACTTGTTCCATGCTGCAGGTCTCCTCCCCGCTATAAAACCAAAACCAGCTTCATAGCTCCAACTCCACAATAACGCACACCTTTGTAATGGCCATGGAATACTTCTCCTTCCTCCTCATCCTCTCCATTGTTTCCATAGCCCTCAAGCCCTTGCCACTTGCCCATGCACCAGTCCTTCCCATGGCCATAAACCCAATCCTCCCAAGACGGGCCCCGTTCTCCCTCCGGTACCGGTCGTGGGACCAATCATCGGCAAGCCACCAATCTCCCTCCCTCCGGTAGTACCTGTTGTCGGACCGATCATCGGCAAGCCACCAATCTCCCTCCCTCCGGTAGTACCTGTCGTCGGACCGATCATTGGCAAGCCGCCAATCACCCTCCCTCCGCTAGTACCTGTCGTCGGACCGATCATCGGCAAGCCACCAACCACCCTCCCTCCGGTACCAGTGGTCGGCAAGCCACCAAAAACACCGAAGACACCTGGCTGCCCTACTCCTCCTGCGAAGCCAAAGACGTGCCCGGCCGACACCGTCAAGCTGGGCGCGTGCCTCGACATCCTCGGAACGATCGGCCACATCGGGGACCCTGCAGTGAAGTGCTGCCCGCTCATCGAAGGGCTCACCTCCGTGGACGCGGCATTGTGCTTGTGCACCGCCATCAAGCTCAAGCTGCTCGGCATTAATGTCTTCCTGCCGATCGCGGTGGAGCTGCTCATAACCTGTGGCAAGACGCCGCCTCCCGGCTACAACTGTGCTTAGTTTAGTACAAACATCAGTACATGTATGTAAACCTAACCCTAATGCATGCTTTCTTGACGTACTGTTTGTACACAGAAACTGACAGAAACTTTTTATGTTTGAATGTGATTTGCAGGTACCGTTTGATTGGTAGAGTTGGTTTGGGACATGAGAGTTTGTCCAAGTCATTTGCTTCATTTTCTTTCATTTTCTTTTTCTTTTTTTCCTTTTTCTTTTCAATGCATTTTAATATGTAATCTGTTGAGTCAATTGTGCAATGGAATTGATCAATTGTATTGTGATAATTATTTCTTTTCAAACTTCTGTCTCCCTGTCTCCCAAGAAAAATTGTTCAATTTGTTATTAATTTGTTTCATGTAGAAATGAATAATTGGATGATTTATTAATCGGATTTTTTCATTTAAAGTAATAAAATAATATATATTTATAAATAACGGGATAAGTTTGGAGAATTAGCAGAGGGGGGGACCACTCGCCAACTCAGTTGGCGAGGTGCTGAGTTGGCGAGCATCTCGCCAACTGAGTTGGCGGGGCACTCTCCTCGAGAGGCCGCTCGCCAACTCAGTTGGCGGGCCATGCACCGTTGGCTACCCAACCACAAACAGCTCTTTACTGTGATGCTCAACACGCATTCAAATTAAGGCCATTTCCGGTTCCCGTCCAATACCCAGATGCTCAACACGAGTCACAAGTTCCTCTATAAGAAGTCGACCATGTGGGGGAAGGTTTATCTCAGGTTGTTGCAAATATTGTTGGTATACAACACTCTAAAATTTGAAGAACACGTAAATTAATATATTTATCATATCTATGTATATGTATTTTTGAAAGTATAATGAAGTCATACCAAATCATGTATTCCATCGACAAAAGCACGCAGAGTAGAATCGTCTACAGATCTAGTCTTGAACCTGGGCTCCTCGTAGTGGTATACTCGGTTGCTCATAAGAGATCATCCCCACCATTGCCTGTAGTCGAGGCTACCTATGTCTGCAAAATGTAAACAAAATGTTAGCAAACTATTTACACTAAATCAATACGAATAATGAGTAACTTATAACTTACATTCCTCAGCAGAATTTAGTCTGGGAGACATGTCCCTCACACTATAATTCTCGAACCGATTATTCCAGTCAGCAACGAGACCAATGATTCGTTGTAATGCATTTGATGTCTGATAACCGACTGTCGGTGGATCATCTGGAATTATTGGGGCCATTCCGAATTGCCGAAGAACACGGTCTGCCGGATGGTACATGGTGAACCGATCATATATAATATGACATATGTGTAAACTAAATGCATAGGATGTCATCTTGATTTCTAGAGCATCAGGTTCAAATGAGTTCGGTAACCAGGTTACCTATTTAAAGATATTGTATCAATTAGATGTGATGTTTATCTACGATCAAAACTTAAATAATTTAAAGATATTTATTGCATATTTAAAATTTACCTGATTATACCGCAGTGTATCAAATTGGCTACGATATAGTGATACAGTCCTGTATTGGTAGTATTGATAATCCACTACGTCTGTAGGCCAGCGCATAGCAACTGGAAATACTCCAACATCACTGAGAATGCTGGTAACAGGCCTACCAATATAAAAGTGCTCGTAGGACCAGAACTATAAAAAAAAATGACATTAGTACAAACATAATTTGCGTATAAAATTACTCTAACTTTTTAAGGTCTTTCATTCATACCTGTATCAGTGAAATACATCCACAAATACTCTTGCGATTGGATCTGACAAATTCTGTCAGATTGGCGTACAAAAATGCAAGAGTAGCAGCTCCCCACGCATGCTCAGTAGGTTTTGTCAGATCATCCAAGAATGGTAAAACCTGTACATTTACCAGATTTGCCGATGCATCGGGAAATAGAATTGCACCACATAAACAGAGCAGATACGCTCTAGTGCAACGAATGACCTGGATTTATTAAGTGTTATATAGAATTGCACCACTAAATTAAGTAATAAATAAATTTACTAATAAAAATACATACCCGATTTTCATCTACATCAACCACCCCATCAATAGTTTGATGTAGGTCTATAAAGTTGCCACGGAGCCATAAAAATTTCACATAATTGCCGTCTTTTAGACCTGGAGGAGGGCTAACACCAAGATAACTCCGGATCAGATCAGATCCCTTTAAGTGCGGATCAAAATATATAGCGTTACCTTTAATAGGTAACCCTAGTATATTCGCCACATCAAAAAGGGTGATCGTCATCTCGCCGAATGGGAGTTGAAAAGTGTTGCGTTCTGGCCACCAACGCTCCGCAAGGCTTACAACTAAATGAAGATCGTGAATTAAATATCTAACACGATCTATATAGTGGAATCCAAAGGATTCCACCAAAGCCTTTTGAACCAAATTTAGCTCCCACGTACGATAATTCCTTTCAAACCGCCAATGTACGTGGATCCGGGTTCGTAAAGCATTATCATGGTCGTATAACTATAAAAAATATATGCATTAATAAAGTAAACATAGGCATTATAAAAAACATATACATTAATAAAGTTGGCAACTTGTAATTTCAAAAATTATCTCGCCAGTAAATATCTGACTAGAAATGTGCTCTTCACGTTGCTTAATAATAAGCGCGGTAGTCGGTCCGCTGGGAATACGACCGTCATTGCGGGTAGCCATCGCTAGTAAATATCAAGAGGAGGAAGTTGTGAAAATAGGAGGAGAATGTGGTGTGAGGAGTGTTTGGGGTAGGAGGAGAATATGGTGTGAGGAGTGTTGGGGGGGTTATAGGAAGTGAATATAGCCGTTGGCCAACGGCTAATTTGCCAACGGTGCATGGCCCGCCAACTGAGTTGGCGAGCGGCCCCTCGAGGAGGGCGCCCCGCCAACTCAGTTGGCGAGATGCTCGTCAACTCAGCACCTTGCCAACTGAGTTGGCGAGTGGTCCCCCCCTCCGCAATTACCCAAAACTTTTCCCATTTTTTATAAATATATAATTTTATATTACTTTAAATGAAAAAATCCGTTTATTAATAGGGAGAGATTACATATATATATATATATATAGGAGAGGACTTGCCTCCTCCTTATTCGCTATCCGATGTGGGACTAAATAACATAACATAATACTCAACACCCTCCCTCAAACTGGAGAATATACGTCAATCATGCTCAGCTTGTTACAAAGAAACTGAATCCGAGGTCCTCACGTGGTAAAACTTTATCATCCCCTTTTTATACTCATCATTAAAAAAATGGATGTCAATCTCAATGTGCTTTGTTCTTTCATGAAATACATGATTAGTAGCAATATGGATAGAAGACTGGTTATCTGAACACATATCTACTGCTTTAGATCCTGCTTCTTCTCCCAACTCATGTAGAATATGCGACAGAACAACTCATCTACTGTGCCATAAGCAATAGCTCGGTATTCTGCTTCTTAACTCAATCCTGAGACCACACTTGTTGCCATCACAAAAATATAAGAAATTTTTACCAATTTTTGTATTGATCTTGAATACAACAAAGAAACACAAAGAACCCTAACACTGATAATTCTGAGTACAAATTTAAGAGAACTGAAAAAGCGTGACGAAGGAGATCGAGCATTACAGCTGACTCCTTTACTTCGTTGACGGTCCGATGACGAAAGAGAATCGCAAAGTATCTAGGCGTTTGAGTATACATCTCACTATACGTACCTGGGAAGCACATGTCCCTTTTATTTGTAGGCATTGGAGGGTCATGCATGCGCATGCATTTTCAGTCCATGCACGCAGGTCTTGAGCTGCCGCATGGCCTCCTCAACCGAATATGGTTGCAACTAAGTGGCTGCATGTTGCACTGCGACTGCCATGTGGTAATAGCTTGAGATTTGTTATTGATGAGATCTTGGGTTGTTGGCATATGTCATATGCATGACTCGGTCTGTGTGACACGTAGCATGCGCTGACAGCCTAAATATCTTCGTTGTTTACAACAGAAAGATCCGACTGCGTGAAGTTTTAGGGGAATATTGTCGCATGGGGATATGAGAATGCTGCCGCATAACCATTCTGCCGCATTGGAACGATGCCGCATGAACAAATGGAAACTCTACCATATAACAATTCTGCCGCATGGGAACACTGCCGCATGGGAATCCTTGATGTGCTGACATGGGCGTTGCATGTTTTACGAAGCGTGCTAACACAACTCGTAGTGGCTCGACCTTTTACTGTAGAGCATTAAATGCTCTCTTGTTAGTGCGGCTGAGAATGACTTTTGGGCTGCTCTTACCGCATGTCCTTAGTCGCATTTAGCACCTGACTTTAGTTGCATTTCGCGCATGACTTATAATTTTTCATGCTTCTATAAGACACCCTTCAAAGTTTCCAAACTTAACTAAGTTTGGAATACTTTGAACACATAAGCATAGACATAACAGTCGCATGAGGAGTGTTAGCGCATCACCTTCAGGCCGCATGGACTTAATGCCACATCGTTCTTATAACCATCACTTTTCAAGCTAGGGGTAATATGGTAATTTTACTTGATTGATATTTATATATTATATATTATATATTATATTATATGAGTGATTAGTCAAAAAAAATTTTAGTGATTAGTGGTATGCTAGTTAGCCAGAATTAATATAGTGTTAGTTGGTATTGGTTAGAAAATGTTAGTTGCCATAATTTATTTTTTAGTTGTTAATATTTTGTTAGTACTAATTAATGATCATAGATTAGACTAATTAAGTTAGTGTCATGGAAATAATATTCATTTTTTGTCGTAGAAATACTTCCACTCATTAACTAGATTCCTATCATGACAACATTTGAGGATGGAGAGGGGCATGAGAGTCTTTTCAAGCCACCTTAACCTAGTCCTAAGAGGGGTCGGCCCTATAAGAGGATTAACTTCTACCATTAGGTCATAAACCCTAGCCTCCATCCTACCCAAATAGTTCTTCCGCAAATCCAAATTAATTTCCCAAAAAATCCCCAAATTCCTCTACTCAATCCTATTTATTTCAATCACCATTTAGAGCTAGAAGCATTAAGAGAGCAATAAGGAAGCATTGGAGAGGAGCTTGGTTAGGTGGAGTTGTGTCCATACTTGCATTATGTCCATATGGAGTGATTCATTGGGATTACAACTCCCAATAGGTATAATCCATATTCCCCATTAATTCTATAGTTAATTTTTCATAGTAATTCTATAGGAACCCACCCAAGGCTAAGGACTACTCATATAGAGAAGAACTATGTGCTAGAAGCCCCTATAGTAATAGTTATGTTGGTTTTTGTGTCCAAATTAGGAGAAATCCAAATTTGGGGCACCAAATGTTTGAGGATTAACCCATTGAGTATTAGAGACTCTAAATCATGTATTATTAGGATGTTCGTGTCCATAATTGAATATGTGTAGACCATATCATGATAAGTCATTATACGGAAGTGTAGGTTTGGTATTTACTTTGTAAATTGTGTTCCAATAGGCCAAATTCTCTATACTACATTAGAATAGCTCCTTATTATGTCATTCACACTATATTTGATATATATGATGTGTTCCATAAGGTTTGGTGGAGTATCTTGGGTTTGGAGTGTGTGTCTTATGAGTATCATGGTGTGATACTCATGGTGCACACTAGGTGTTTAATTTGTGGCTTTGTGTTAGAGTTTGTGTATGGGTGTTTGATTGAAAGAGAGGATTTGTGCTCTAGTTTGTGTGTGTATGTGTTGGAGAAGTGTGGACTGTGTCTGTATTAAGTAGACTAGGTGTGTTGGGCATTACTGCCACGCCCCAGTCCCAAAATACGTAGGACTAGGAATACGTAACACGCTAGCCGTATGTATACGAACTCCAATATATGGAAACCATATACACACGTACGCTGTACATGAATATCCAATCCACAGTGGTAAATATATGTCATAACAAGTCACACGCAGTTCTATATCTCATCCACAGCACAAATAATAGAAGAATGGAAATCAATAAATGAATATCAAAGAAGCAGTCTCAAATAGTAATCTCAAAGTGTGATAGTCGGGTGGAAACAAATCCACTGCAAATCGACTATAATAAACTACTAAAGAGAGAAGAGAATAAACTCTAATATAAGAATAAATGTCTAGAAGGAATAGCAACTAAAATCTCTAAACAGCTGCCATGAATCATATATAATCAGAAGATAAGTCCGTCTCAGACTGATAGGTAGCGTCAGGTCCAGGTCCATACTCCTGCGGGTACTCCTGCTCATCTATATCTGGAAAGAGACCAGGTCCTCAGAGGGACGTAACAAGATACAAAAAGCACATGCCAATAAAGTACTGAAAATAAACATCCATTGGGGTCGCCTAACCGTCTAAGTGAATGCAGTTAAGAACACCTTTCCCCACAAGTGAGCTATCTGGCTGAAAACTGGGATTTGGCATGGTTCTCTTTTGAAGATCCAGGGGCCCAAAGGCACGTCGTCTTTTGAACGGCGGAGGTCCGCCAATGTATATATGGGTCATCACCACCCGTATCTCCAGCGGAGAATCCGGGCGTCACAGAAAAAAGTGCAAAGGAGCTCAAATGCGGTACTTGTTGTTCTCTCCACCCAATGCTCTAAGCATGCATGTCATGTCCATGACACGATAAACCTCTAATAACCGCCAGGTCTACTAGCATGCAAAGTTTCTATTGGCAGTTATCCCTATCCGTCGCACGACCTATACGTACCAGTGGACAGCCGAGTACGCAAGTCCGTGTCCTACATATGACTCACACTCGTGTAAGAATAGTGTCATGGCCAATGAAACATAAATGCCTCATGAAGATGGGGTAGTCTCATAAAGTAGGTCTAATGCATATACATAAATAAAAACATAGTACGACGACACCGTCGTTGCACCCAAGTTTCCTTGGACGCGCAGTTTATATAGCAGTTAAAATAAATGAACTAAATAAACAGAAAATAAACATGCATGCCTCATATGGAATGTAAAAAAAATAGTACAATGGCAAGGTATACTTGCCTGGCAAGAAATCTGTAAAGTGTACGCGCCCAAATGTCAAGGACACAGAACCTGGAACTAAGGACTCTGAACAAACGTCTCCGGATGCTGAAATAAATATCACCAACGTTTCCGGAATGAGCAAAATAGCTAAAAAGCAGATCCCTTTCGTCCAATTTGGACACAGGGGCAAAACGATAATTTCGGGCAAAAGTGGGGTCCACGTGTGGCCCACTTTGCACCGAAAAGCGTGCCAAGGGTAACAGTCTCTAAATGGGACAAACTATAGGTCAAACAACTCTAAATGTCAATACAAACCCAACGGTATGTCCAAATGTGGATTCCGATGAGCCGAACACAATTTTGTCCAAAAAGTCAACTGTGGGCCCGCCAATTGGCGATTTGGTCAACCGTCTCAGAATTGTGTGAAAATTGGGTCACAGGACCAGCGCGTTACCACGAGTCATGTGGCGCAAGTTTCGTCACAATCTGAGAAACGTGCACAAAATACGTGCGAGTTCCACAAAAGTTACGACACGGAGTGTGTCCGCGGATACGGCCTGATTCCGGCGCGCACACGCGTCCGAATCAGTCTCCACGAATTTTCACGTGTCCAGTTATACTGCGTGCACCATTCGGTACACTTGGCACATGGCGGGGCGGTCCCGTTTGGCGGGGCGCGCTCCGTTTTCCAACTTTTGGAAATATGGAAAAAGTGGGTGCGCGCAGTTTTGTGACGAATATAATTATGTCCACAGCGACTAATAGCCTAGGGTTATTTTACAGAAAATAAACTAGGTCAGGAATTCTACAGGTATCAAAAAGAATCACCGAATTCGGATCTCTGTGGTGGGAGATACGAACTCGGCAATATGGGTGGTCATTCTGGAATTCTGCGATTCCAGAATTCTGTCTGCTCGCCCAACTTGGGCGCTATTTTTAACCTAGGGGCACACGTTTTCCGAGGTTGGCTATAAAACAAATATTAGAGAGGGTTAAGGGATGATCATACCTATGAAGACGGAACAGCGTTTGGTCGAGCGAGTCAACAGAAAATCACTCGGGAGCGAAGGTGCTTAGAGTGGGATTCTGCAGGCGCGAGTTCGGCGTCGTCGGGATGGTTGGATGGCTTGGTGGGGCTCCTCTGGCTGCGGTGACGTCTCTAGATGGGAAGAGAAGGTTTGGAGTTTTAGGTTACGGTTTTTTTGAGATATAACTATATATATATTTATATATTAAGGGGAGAGAGAGGGTGAGTGGAGCGGGTTCCGCGTACAAAGGGTCGGGCAAAAGGGGGGTCTTGGCAACAGCAAGTTAGTTGCTGGGAAAAGAAGGGGCGGGTCCCCTTAGGGACAAACAAGGTTGCTGAAGGGGTTTAAGTATACTAAGGAATGGGATAATAGTAATGCTAGGTTGCTGTAGAAGAGTAGTTATTAATATTATTAATATTATTATTATTATTAGTTACTTATTATTAAATTCCTTTTACTTTCTTTTCTTTTCCTTTATAAAATATATATGTACATATATATATATATATATATATATATATATATATATATATATATATATATATATTTGTATATACATATATATATATATATATACTCATTAGAAAATTTATAGATTAGGGTATTGCACATCGTTAGGCTAGCAACAGCTCAAGGGGTCTCCTACATGGAATAAATTCCTAAAAATTCCTGATGGTCCCATAAGTCCTCTAAGTGGTCGAACACCTAACATAAAAATTATTAAAAATCTATTTCTCCTATTTATACCTAATTACTACAATTTAATTAATAATTAATAAATAAAAGGTGTATATACGATTTTCTAGGAAGGGGGTTTTACATTCTACCCAACTTGTAAAAATTTCGTCCTCGAAATTAAAATTAAGCCACGATAGAATGCAAAGATGGTATAAGATATAAATTAACAATGTAAATTCATACCTTGGTCTGCGAATAGGTTTGGAAAACGCTTGCGCATGTCATCCTCGCGCTCCCAAGTTGATTCTCCTAGCGCGCCATGCCTCCATGCTACGCGAACCAAGGGAATAGACTGGTTCCTCAACACTTTCTCTCGACGATCAAGGATTCCCACGGGTTGCTCTTGGTAAGGCAAGCTCGGCCCAATGGTGATCTCTGAATGGTCGAGAACATGACTGCTGTCTGCCACATATCGCCTGAGCTACGACACATGGAATACGTCATGTACTCCCTCCAGTGAAGGTGGTAGCACAAGTCGATATGCCACCTCTCCAACTCTCTCAAGCATGTCAAATGGTCCAATATACCTTGGACTCAACTTGCCGCGCCCTCCGAAGCGGATGGTGCCTCTGGTCGGTGATATCCTCAAGAATACGTGATCGCCCTCCTTGAACTCCAAGGGACGACGATGAAGGTCTGCCCACTGCTTCTGCCTGTCTTGTGCTGCTCGCAAGTGTCCCTGAATCTTCTTGACTGTCTCTACAGTGTTGACCACCAACTCGGGTCCCAAAATCTGACGTTCTCCCACGTCACTCCAACACACAAGAGACCTATATTTTCTTCCATACAATACTTCAAACGGAGCCATCTGAATACTCGCTTGATAGCTATTGTTATAAGAAAACTCTACAAGATGTAGGTGGTCCTCCCATGATCCTTCGAAGTCTAACATGCAAGCCCTCAACATGTCCTCCAAGGTCTGAATAGTACGCTCCGACTGCCCATCTGTCTGCGGGTGGTAAGATGTACTGAACTTCAGACGAGTACGAAGGCTCTCTTGCATGCTCCTCCAAAAGTGCGATGTGAAGCACGAATCTCTGTCCGATACAATGCTGACTGGTATGCCGTGCAATCTCACGATCTGCCTCATATATAAGTCAACTAAAGCTTCTGTAGACTGACCCACTCTAAAAGGTATAAAATGGGCTGACTTGGTGAGTCGGTCCACTATTACCCACACTGCATCTCTCCCACTTGGACTCTTGGGAAAACCCGTGACGAAGTCCATAGTGATGTGCTCCCACTTCCACTCTGGAATCGAAAGTGGTTGCAATAATCCTGCTGTCCTCTGATGCTCCGCCTTCACTTATTGACATACCAGGCATTTAGCTACAAAGCGAGCTATCTCTCTCTTCATCCCATGCCACCAAAAGTATTGTCGTAAGTCACGATACATCTTGGTGCCTCCAGGATGAATAGAATAAATCGAACTATGAGACTCTGTCATCAGCTCCTGTCGAATCTCTCCATTTGGAACATAAAGACGATCCCCACATCGTAATGTCCCATCCTCATGAATGCGCAATCATGTCTGCTCTCCAGCCTCTGTCCTTTCCTTTAGTCTCCTGAATCTGGCATCTGTAGGCAAAGCTGCCTTAATCCTCTCTACCAATGATGATTGAACTTGTAAGTTGGCTAGTGTCCCATCTGCTCCGGGTAATATCACTTCAATGCCAAGCTTTTGCAAGTCCTCTAATAGTTCCCTCTGTGCTGTCAAGAAGTAAGCTGCTGGCTTCCGGCTTAACGCGTCTGCTACCACGTTAGCCTTGTCTGGATGATAATGTAGCTCTATCTCGAAATCTTTCATCAACTCGAGCCATCGACGTTGCCTCATATTTAACTCCTTCTGCGTGAAGACGTACTTGAGGCTTTTGTGGTCTGTATAGATCTCCACTCGTTCCCCATATAAGTAATGTCTCCATAGCTTCAGGAAAAATACAACGGCTACAAGTTCCAAGTCATGAGTCGGATAATTCTTCTCATGTACTCGTAACTGCCTAGATGCATATGCAATCACCTTGCCATGCTGCATCAATACGCATCCTAAGCCTTTTCCTGATGCGTCACTGTAGATCACATATCCTCCTGATCCTGACGGAATCGTCAATACTGGTGCTGTAGTCAGTCGTTTCTTCAACTCTTCAAAGGCTGCTTGACACTCGTCAGTCCATATAAATTCTTGATCCTTACAAGTCAAGCGAGTCATAGGTGCCGCTATCCTTGAGAAGTTTTTCACGAACAGTCGGTAATATCCCGCAAGTCCAAGGAAACTCCTCACCTCTGCTGCTGATTTAGGAACAGGCCATGTCTCAACTGCTGAGATCTTCTCTGGATCAACAGAAATACCATCTCCTGTAACAACATGTCCAAGAAATGAAACTCTGTCCAAGAAGAACTCATATTTGCTGAGTTTAGCATATAACTGCTCTCTTCTTAAAGTCTCTAGAACAATCCGCAGGTGCTCCTCGTGCTCCTCGTGGCTCTTCGAATAGACAAGTATATCATCTATGAAGACGACCACGAACTGGTCCAAGTACTGGTGGAAGACTCTATTCATCAAGTCCATGAAGATCGCTGGAGCATTGGTCAATCCAAATGGCATGACCAAAAACTCGTAGTGCCCATATCTTGTTCTGAATGCGGTCTTCGGAATGTCCTACTTCCGTACCTTCACTTGGTGATATCCCGATCTCAAATCTATTTTCGAGAATACCTTAGCTCCACTGAGTTGATCAAACAGGTCATCAATGCGTGGCAATGGATATTTGTTCTTCACTGTCACTGCATTCAAGGCTCTGTAGTCAATGCACATACGCACTGACCCATCCTTCTTGGGTACAAACAACACTGGTGCTCCCCAGGGTGATGCACTTGGTCGGATGAAACCTTTCTCCTCTAGCTCTTTTAACTGTGCCTTCAGCTCGTCCATCTCCTTCTTCGCCAGTCTGTAAACATGCGATGCTATAGGTGCTGCTCTGGGTGCTAGTTCAATTGAAAACTCTACGTCTCTGTCTGGGGGTAGTCCTGGCAAATCCTCTGGAAAGGCGTCTAGAAATTCTAAAATAATAGGGTGATAGACAACATCGTCCATTGCGAGCTGCATACCATCAAGGATTTCTGTGGATCCTCGGACAAACTCAAGTTCAGGCTGGCCTGGTACCTTAAAAAGAATGCTTCCTCCAAAGCAATCGAAGAAAGCATGGTACTTGCTTAGTCAATCCATTCCAAGCACAATATCAAAAGATGGCATAGGAAGGACTAAGAGTTGGGCGTTCATCTCTCTGCCACGTATCACTATAGGACCCATTCTACAAACTCGACTAACTGGTACAACTCCTCCTCCGGTTAGAATTCTAACACAACTAGATAATGGTGTAGAAGCAATGTTGTGTTTGGCAATAAAACTAGATGATATGAATGAGTGGGTGGCTCCCGTATCAAATAATGTCACAGCAGAAAAAGTAAAAGCAAGGGTAATACCTGCTATGACATCCACCTAATGATCCAGGTCATCTACCTCCAATGCAAAAGCTCGCCCGTTCCTCTGTGGTTGTCCATGTCCAGTCCTCATATACTGCTCCTCCTGAGTGGGTAGCGGTGGTCCTCTCTGAAATCCTCCTGCTGCTGGGGGTCGACGTGCTCCCGGTCCGGTCATCTGCTGGGCTGGCTTCGGTGCTGGAAGCGCTAATCTCTGAACTGGCGGTGGAAGTGTCTGCTGCATGTGGCAGTCTTTCACCATGTGCTGTCTAGAGCCACATCTCCTACACAGACCCAAGCGGGTCCGACAATCTCTCGCAACATGTTCGGTCCTCCCACAATAATTACATTGGGGTTTCTCCAGAATCTGGTACGGTGCTGCTCGGTGTTGCTGATGCTGTTGTGCCAAGGGACGTCTGATAGGTCCTCCCTGCTGTGTCCTGGCTGGTCCTTGCTGTATCCTTGCTGATCCTTGTTGTGTCCTCAGCTGACCTCCTTTTCCTCTGCTAATGGTTTCCTGAAATCTGGCCTCTGTCAGTAGTTCAGCATAAGAGACTCGGGACTGCGAGCTTGTATAATATTGAAGCTCCTGGGTCAATCCTCGATAAAATCTCTTAGCCTTAGCCAAGTCATTTGGTATCAAAGCAGCGCCATATTTGCTGAGTCGACTAAACTCGGCATCATACTCGTCCACGGTTCGGTTCCCTTGCTCTAAGTGAAGAAACTGATCATACAAGGTATCCCTGACAGTGTCCGGGAAGTACTTTCCCTCAAAGCACTCTAAGAACTGCTCCCAAGTCTGGTAAGTACCCAATTGGCGCTCCATAGATTCCCACCAGTGATGAGCATTACCATCTAGAAGCGTCCGTACACCCGTCATCCATAGGTCCGTGGGTAACTGCGATGCCTCCAGTAGCTTCTACGTGTGAGTGATCCAGTTGGTAGTCTCCTCCGGGCTCTCAGTACCCTTGTACTATCTTGCACCCATCTGAACAAAATCCTTTACTGATCCAACCCTAGCTCGAGGTACTGGAGCTAGTGTTTGGGCTGGTACAGTAGCATGTGCAGCCATCCTCTCCAGTGCTGCCAAAAATTCTTGTCTCTGCTCGACTGCCTGCTGCCTCTGCTCGGCTGCCTGCTGCCTCTGTTCCTGTATCATCATCTGAAAGAATTAGAACATCTGCGCTTGGCCATCTTGCGGTACTGGGACAGGTGGAAGGTTCCCAATAGGTGAAGCGGGAAGATCAGATGGAACTGGGGTGTGAGTCTGTCCATCTGGTCCCGGAAGCCTAGGAATCATTGGGGTCCCTCCTTGAGTCTGACCATTGACTCCAGAAGTTGCGTCGCCATCGGCGGCAGTACATCCATTCTGCAAATCCATCTCTCTGCAGTTGATGTACGAAACGATTAGAAAGAGTACATGAATCAAATAATATGCAAGTATTAAATAGGAAGGATGAGTTTCAATCAAGCGTGGATGAGATCCTTATTCTCTATTCCTATACGCAGGCTTGTTCGGTACAGTTACGTAACCAAGAAAATATATTCTTGACCTGTATGGGCCACCACAAAAACATGTCACGCCCCAGTCCCAAAATACGTAGGACTATGAATACGTAACACGCCAGCCGTATGTATACGAACTCCAATATATGGAAACCATATACACACGTACGCTGTACATGAATATCCAATCCACAGTGGTAAATATATGTCATAACAAGTCACAGCAGTTCTATATCTCATCCACAGCACAAATAATAGAAGAATGGAAATCAATAAATGAATATCAAAGAAGCAGTCTCAAATAGTAATCTCAAAGTGTGATAGTCAGGTGGAAACAAATCCACTGCAAATCGACTATAATAAACTACTAAAGAGAGAAGAGAATAAACTCTAATATAAGAATAAATGTCTAGAAGGAATAGCAACTAAAATCTCTAAACAGCTGCCATGAATCACATATAATCAGAAGATAAGTCCGTCTTAGACTGATAGGTAGCGTCAGGTCCAGGTCCATACTCCTGCGGGTACTCCTGCTCATCTATATCTGGGAAGGGACCAGGTCCTCAGAGGGATGTAACAAGATACAAAAAGCACATGCCAATAAAGTACTGAAAATAAACATCAATTGGGGTCGCCTAACCGTCTAAGTGAATGCAGTTAAGAACACCTTTCCCCACAAGTGAGCTATCTGGCTGAAAATTGGGATTTGACATGGTTCTCTTTTGAAGATCCAGGGGCCCAAAGGCACGTCGTCTTTTGAACGGCGGAGGCCCGCCAATGTATATATATGGGTCATCACCACCCGTATCTCCAGCGGAGAATCCGGGCGTCACAGAAAAAAGTGCAAAGGAGCTCAAATGCGGTACTTGTTGTTCTCCCCACCCAATGCTCTAAGCATGTCATGTCCATGACACGATAAACCTCTAATAACCGCCAGGTCTACTAGCATGCAAAGTTTCTATTGGCAGTTATCCCTATCCGTCGCACGACCTATACGTACCAGTGGACAGCCGAGTACGCAAGTCCGTGTCCTACATGTGACTCACACTCGTGTAAGAATAGTGTCATGGACAATGAAACATAAATACCTCATGAAGATGGGGTAGTCTCATAAAGTAGGTCTAATGCATATATATAAATAAAAATATAGTACGACGACACCGTTGTTGCACCCAAGTTTCCTTGGACGCGCAGTTTATATAGCAGTTAAAATAAATGAACTAAATAAACAAAAAATAAACATGCATGCCTCATATGGAATGTAAAAAAAATAGTACAATGGCAAGGTATACTTGCCTGGCAAGAAATCTGTAAAGTGTACGCGCCCAAATATCAAGGACGCAGAACCTGGAACTAAGGACTCCGAACAAACGTCTCCGGATACGGAAATAAATATCACCAACGTTTCCGGAATGAGCAAAATAGCTAAAAAGCACATCCCTTTCGTCCAATTTGGACACAGGGGCAAAACGATAATTTCGAGCAAAAGTGGGGTCCACGTGTGGCCCACTTTGCACCGAAAAGTGTGCCAAGGGTAACTGTCTCTAAATAGGACAAACTATAGGTCAAACAACTCTAGATGTCAATACGAACCCAACGGTATATCCAAATGTGGATTCCGATAAGCCGAACACAATTTTGTCCAAAAAGTCAACAGTGGGCCCGCCAATTGGCGATTTGGTCAACCGTCTCAGAATTACGTGAAAATTGGGTCACAGGACCAGCGCGTTACCACGAGTCCAGTGGCGCAAGTTTCGTCGCAATCTGACAAGCGTGCACAAAATACGTGCGAGTTCGACAAAAGTTACGACACGGAGTGTGTCCGCGGATACGGCCTGATTCCGGCGCGCACACGCGTCCGAATCAGTCCCCACGAATTTTCACGTGTCCAGTTATGCTGCGTGCATCATTCGGTACACTTGGCACATGGCGGGGCGGTCCCGTTTGGCGGAGCGCGCTCCGTTTTCCAACTTTTGGAAATCTGGAAAAAGTGGGTGCGCGCAGTTTTGTGACGAATATAATTATGTCCACAGCGACTAATAGCCTAGGGTTATTTTACAAAAAATAAACTAGGTCAGGAATTCTACAGGTATCAAAAAGAATCACCAAATTCGGATCTCTGTGGTGGGAGATACGAACTCGGCAATATGGGTGGTCATTCTGGAATTCTGTGATTCCAGAATTCTGTCTGCTCGCCCAACTTGGGCGCTATTTTTCACCTAGGGGCACACGTTTTCCGAGGTTGGCTATAAAAAAAATATTAGAGAGGGTTAAGGGATGATCATACCTATGAAGACGGAACAGCGTTTGGTCGAGCGAGTCGACGGGAAATCACTCCGGAGCGAAGGTGCTTCGAGTGGGATTCTGCAGGCGCGAGGTCGGCGTCGTCGGGATGGTTGGATGGCTTGGTGGGGCTCCTCTGGCTGTGGTGACGGCTCTAGATGGGAAGAGAAGGTCTGGAGTTTTAGGTTAGGGTTTTTTTGAGATATAACTATATATATATATTTATATATTAAGGGGAGAGAGAGGGTGAGTGGTGCGGGTTCCGCGTACAAAGGGTCGGGCAAAAGGGGGGTTTCGGCAACAGCAAGTTAGTTGCTGGGAAAAGAAGGGGCGGGTCCCCTTAGGGGCAAACATGGTTGCTGAAGGGGTTTAAGTATACTAAGGAATCGGATAATAGTAATGCTAGGTTGCTGTAGAAGAGTAGTTATTAATATTATTAATATTATTATTATTATTAGTTACTTATTATTAAATTCCTTTTACTTTCTTTTCTTTTCCTTTATAAAATATATATATACATATATATATATTTGTATATATATATATATATATATATATATACTCATTAGAAAATTTATAGATTAGGGTATTGCACATCGTTAGGCTAGCAACAGCTCAAGGGGTCTCCTACATGGAATAAATTCCTAAAAATTTCTGATGGTCCCATAAGTCCTCTAAGTGGCCGAACACCTAACATAAAAATTATTAAAAATCTATTTCTCCTATTTAGACCTAATTACTACAATTTAATTAATAATTAATAAATAAAAGGTGTATATACGATTTTCTAGGAAGGGGGTTTTACAATTACAATGCACTGTATTGCACAACTAATGATGTGCAAGCTTGCACAACTGCAATACAGTGTGTTTAGTCCAGATTGTTGGTTGCAACAGGCAACCATCTGTTATTGTGCAGTGCCTGTGATGTTCAGGAAGTTTGTTATGAGGGTGGTGGTGGTGCTCGAGTTTATTATGTGCATAAGTATTTGTGTTGGTTGTAGAGTTGTGATGAGGGAAAGTGTTGGGACGGTGCAGTTTTAACAGGGGATTAGGCTTGGGTTGTAGTACCTATGTGTACTTTATTTTGGAGTAGCAACTACAGTAGCATTTTTAGGGGTAGCAATAGGAAATAGCGGCAATAGAAGCAACTGCACTATGCCATAATGCAGTAGAACTTGACTGCAACCCTTAAGTAAGGTGAGCTCTTCACAGTGTGGTGTTAGCAAGGTGTGGTGATTAGTTAGTGAGTGTACTAATGTATCAATGGGAAGTGGGTTATATTTTGTTTTTGTGGGTATGTTTGTATATATGTGTTGTGAATTAGTAAGCTGAGAGGCTGTGTGTGTAATGCGTACCGTGAGTGACTACAACAAGTAGCTAGAGGGTCAGGTAAGCAGTGGGTAAGTGCAGGTTAGTGTGAGATGTAGGTTTGTGTCCATCCATAGACAACAGGGTAGAGGGATTGAACCTAGAACACAGTGGGAAGTGCAATGGGTGTGTGAGTATCAATACGTGTCATACCATATTTGTATCTTGAGTGTACCCTTAGTTGAGGGTGACACATGTGTAATAAAATACATGATTAAATAGTGTCGAGTTAGGGGTAGCAGTGTGCATTATGCTTGGGTAGGCAACCTGGATGGGTGTGTCGCTACCACATTTCTAGATGAGGGTATTTTAGTCAATTTGCATAATTATTTTTAGTGATTAGTATTTATTTATTTTGTGTTAATAATTAATATTTTTGGTTATGCTATTTATTTATTAATAAGTGGTCTAGACTATTAATTACAATTGACAACTTGTGAGCCCAACATGTGTTGGCCCAATGTTTATGTTGTGTTTTTGAATATGGATAATCGATTAAGTTTAGCATTATGGTAATCGATCAATCACTATAGCATCTTCTACTTAAACTCAGCATTGTCCAAATATATAATATTTGTTTCTATATATTTTCTTGTTCGTCTAACATGTACTTGCAGAAAACAATAAGCAAGATAAGCAATGGACATATGCTATATGACGATCAGCCAAAGACGGCGTTATACCAAAAGATTTCGTCCAACCGCCTATGACTTATCTGGAGCCTCGCACCTGGGAGTTCCGTTGCCCGGTCAGCGGACGGGGTTGAGGGGCAGTGCCCCTCGTGGGGGTTCGGGGGCGAAGCCCCTGAAAGGTATTCAGATTCCCAGATCTAGTTATCTTTAGACAACTGTCGTTAAGGAAAAAAAGTCTTCAAATCAGCAGATGTTTCAGAAGTTTGGGATCATCAGTGCTCTTGGTTTTCATATGTAATTTAATATTTTATTTTAGTCTAGGATCGATGTAAGCTGAGTCACACTGGCAAATCAATGTACCTATACCCAGATACCCAGTCCACTCAAATAAACTATCGAACCTATCCACCAAATCAGGCCACATTCATTCACAAAGTCTACCATACTTAGTAACCAAACTCGGGCTGAATTTGTCCCGAATTCGTACCGAACTAGGTTATCTTTTTGGTATAATATCAACCAGTTTAATTAGCTCCTAATTTTTTGGCCTCCAACGTTTAAATTTTGAATTAATACCTGACCGAACTGTGGCCAAACTCGGTTTGGTAACACCCTATAAATAGGATTGGATTTCCATATTATTACTCACTCAACCATTCTCAATCTTTCTATACTATGGTGAGTAAACCCTTAGTGCCTAAACTTTCTTATCTCCAAGATCAACTCCCTAGCCTTCTAAGTGCCAAGTGTGGTCTCGGTCTAGAAGTCTACAGAGTTGTAAAGAGCTTGGTTCATCAAGCCCCTCTTTTGTATGAAGTTGCGAGCCTTCGGATCAAAACTCGTGGTGTGTGAAGTTGCGAGGCTTCAGATCAAATCTCGTGGTTATAAGAAGTCGGCAGACCTTCGAATCAAAGCTTGTTATTCACTATTGGTGATTATAGTGGAGAAAACTCCGAGCTTGAGTTCTCAGGACTGGACTAGTCCACTCAGAGAAAAACCAGTATACATCTTGTTATTTGCATTTGCTTTCTTTCTCTACTTTACTGCTTTACTTTACTCTCTTTATATACACTGTTAGTTAGCAACTGCCTAATTCTGATAATCTTAAATTGGGTAGATTATTCCGCTATACTCTATTTACCCCCTTCTAGAGTTGCCTTACGGTCCTTTAATTGGTATCAGAGCAGGTGCTCTTTATATAGGAACTATTGCTCATACCAATTTCTCCTACAATTGGTATCAGAGCAAGTTCTCTTAATATTTGGCTTAACATCCTAAGAGACTTATGGCAACTGTTAGATCTATCCACACCAACAATGGTGAAGGCCAGTCCATAAATAGGCCACCCTTATTTGATGGTACTAACTACACATACTAGAAGACACGTATGAGCTTCTACCTAAAGTTACTTGATTTTGACCTTTGGGCTGTAGTAGTAGAAGAACACAAGAAACCACCTAGAATATTCATAGATGGTAACCTTGCAGAGAAGCCTCATGATAAGTATATAAATACTGAAAAGAAACAAGCTAGTCTTGATGCTGAAGCTATTAGCGCTCTATTTTGTGCTGTAGACAGAATTGAATTTAACGGGTCTCCACTTGCGGAACTTCGCATGAAGTATAAAAACTTATTGAGGTCACTCATGAAGGAACCTCCAAAGTGAAGGAATCAAAAATAAGTCGTCTAATACAAGAGTATGAAGCATTCAAGATTAAACAAGATGAGACAATCACTCAAATGTTTACGAGATTCCTCGACATCGTCAACCCTCTATCATCTCTTGGCAAGGAGTACAGTGATCATGAAAAGATTCACAAAGTACTCAGGGGACTCACCAAAAAATGGAATTCAAAGGCCACTGCAATCATAGAAGGGAATAATCTCACCACGATGACCCTCGAAACACTAATAGGAAAGCTGATGACTCACGAGCTAGACCTCAAAGAATTTAAAGATTCAACTCCCAAAGAGAAGGTCATCGCATTAAAGGCGCATTATAAGAGATCCTCTGATGATGCCTCTGAAGATGAAGAAACCGACGATGATTCAGACAATGAGGATCTGGCCCAAATTTCTAGGAACTTTGTCAAACAATTCTTGAAGTTTGTGAAATCAAACAAAAAGAAGAAAGATCTTGAAAAAAAACAATTTTCTACAAATGTAAAAGGCCAGGCTGCTTGATGAAAGATTGCTCCAAAGCAAAAAGAGAAAAATCGATATGAACGATCAAGCAAAGGTATAAGCCCCCTCAATTTTGAATAGGGTTATTTTGGTATTTTTTAATTTATTTTAATTTATTTATTTAGTTTAATATATTTGAGTAGTAATTTCTAAAACCTTCTTTAAGATATATGATCATTTGCCATGGCTTTGATATTTTGAGCAATACACGACATTTTTTTTTCCAACAAAATTTATAATATTAATCTTGACTGAGTCTAATATAGTTGAAATATGGATGTTGCATTTATTTGATCTCCCCCATACTCCAAAAATATTGACAAACATCTACAACCATTGACATTGTAAAACTACCCTTATTAGGCTAGTTGAACCCAACCGAGCCCAAATATCCTACTCGGACTCTCAAACCAATTCTCATGAGACAGGTACACTATCCTACACTCATACCCTATATATATATATATATATATATATATATATATATATATATATATTCACACTTAAACCCTCACACATGCACATAACCCAATAACACAACAAATGACTTAAATGAAGTACCGTTAATGAACCTTCTTGTGCACTTGCACTCAAACTAAACCAATACCCACACAACTAGACCCAAGTGCACCCAAAAACTTAATAAGGGCTAAATCAATTCCCTTATGTCGGAACCAAAGGTTAAAACCCATCAAAACCCCACCATGGGCCCAACAAACATCTATATAAGGCCTCCTCCTCACAAACCCTAACCCTTACATCTACTTCCCTCTTTGTGGCCGCCCCTATATCCCCCCTCCTCTCTTCAACGACTATCATCCTCTCACTCTCCTTTCTCACTTTCTTTCCACTCTTTCCCAACCTCCACTTCATCCCCCACGAACTGACAAGCCCTAGAGCAAGAGATTAGCCACCCCTAGAGGCCGACTACTTGATGCTGGTTGCAGCTATTGTCCGCCCCATCACAGCCCTAAAAATCATATCCAAACTGAATATTTACCTCCTATATGAAGCCCCCAAGCACCCTCTCAAGTTTCGTGGAGGTTGGAATCTATTTGGTGCTCCGAAGGGTCCGTGTCGCGAGAAAGGACCACCCTGTAATCACATACGGGTAAGTCTTCCAACTTCGATTCTTTTTCATATTCTCCATGAACCAAAGATTTTGTAAATCATTATAATATTAGATGATGAGTAGTAATAAATCCATGCATGACAAACCGGTATTTTTATGTAGAAACTATTTCAAGGAAATCGAACAATCATGATACGGACACGATGCACCAATGGTAGACAAGGTTCAACGAGTATTGTCATGATAAATATATATAAAATAATTCCAGAAAATTATATGTTATTAATTCAGAATATAAATATTATAATTATATAATTAATCATGTTTTATGCCGATGGATAGATTGGATGCAAAGACTACTTGGCCAAGTTGCAAGAATAGCTAGATAGCGTAGTTGAGATGGTTGCATGAATGATGTGATATAATTATTTATATATATAATTATTATTAAACTCCAGAAAATTAAATAATATAATTTTATATTAAAAATACTTTATTACTCAAGTTGGTAATGTTGCATGTACAAACTAGCATTAAGTTGCCAGAATACCTAGTCGACGCACAACATGACTTTGTGATACGATTCTTGGAGGGTTTGATCTTAATTCCTAAAAATAAATTTATATGTGTTTTAATTCTGGAGATAAAGTATTTTAAATTTATATTTATGGTATTTGTATGTCAAATCTGAACCCTAAAATTAAGGGCCACTAGCCTAGGTTTACGGGTAATTTTGTGGCATTATTTTGCTAGTAAATAGAGGATGATTTGGATGGAATAAAGAGGTGAATATTTTATGAGATTAAATCAAAGTATAATATAATATAAAATAATTTTTTATAAATATAAAACATAGGCAATGTCTCGAACAAGTTTTGGACAAAACTAGTCAACCTAAAGTAGCCATAATCTCAAAATATGTTATTTTGTCAAATCTGAGAATTAATTGTTAAAATGAATATAAATTATTTTAAATTAAGATTATATGATTTATTATTATTTATGTTTATGTCATTTAATTGGGGACTTGAGCTTAAATTTTGGAAGTCAAAAACCAAGAAACTAGGTCACGATACCCTGTAAAAGTAAAGTAAGATGTTTGAAATAATATTGAACTTGGTTGTACAAGAATAAGAATAAAATTATATAAATAAGTTATAATTACGAGAATTCTTTATTAGACCCTTAAGTATTTAATTGGTTTTTAGGTCAATTGAATTCCGAAGGAGTGGACGTGGGATCATCTTTACTGCCACTGACTTCAAAACCAGGCAAGTATACCTTGCAAGATATTTACAGTTCTAAATTATCTATTTAATATTATTTATGTATTAGAAATTATATTTATGTGGCTTGGTTGATGTACTTGTTGAGCCTAGGGCAGTCATACGATACTTTATGTCCGAACAATATTCGGGTACCGACATCCTCTACAGAGTCGAGTAGCGTAGTCAGAAAGTCATATTTACTAACCCATGTTGGTGCAAACATTATTTGCACATCCAACCATAGGACATGGATACGATATTCATGTGACAAAGTCTTTCTCGACTTGTTCGTGGTACTTGGACTCTGGAAAGGACTACAGGATGCATGATATAGGGATGATTATAGTGATACATAGTGACTAAGACTTGTGTTGATAGTTAGAGGTCATGAGCTTGCGTGTCTTGATTGAGACTTGAGGTTACATTCGGTGGGGGAGAGTCTTCATCGTGCTTTGGGCATATTTTACATATTACTATTTATTGTGTATTAGGCTTTAGGTTCCATCTGCAGAATCTAAGGTATTATATATATATATGTACAGCTTCCTCCTGGTTCCCCCACACGGAGCCTTGAGTATACTATTAGATTACGGAAGTGTCCCTTGAGATCTTTCGTGAGTACCAGCCCGGGGTACGATACCATACTCTCATTTGCATATCACATAGTTGGTCGTAGTAGCTTTCCCCATTTTTATAACATTATACTGTTTACTTTTGGCTTGTTATTTTCTTATACCTTATTACGTCCCTCTGAGGACCTGGTCCCCTGCCAGATTTTGCTACATAGACGATTATGGAGCCTTTGGAGTTGTTGATGTGTGTTGCTTGTCATGCGGACATTAATGCCAGGTACTTATATAATTTCTACTAGAGTTATGGTTATTTATTCATATTGCTTATTCATCTGCTGATGTGGCCTAGTTTTTATAGACTCATATTTATTTCTAGAGTCTATTCGAGCTTATGTGTTACTGGGCTGCCGACTTTAGCATATGTAGTTTATTATTGATATTTTGTTCTTTATGTGGATTGTAACATACATATTTTTAGTATTATTAAATAGTTACCCTTATTATACAGCTTATACGTATTCGAGTCGGACCAGAGTCTGGTCGAATGCGTATCTGGCATGTTAGGTATTCCTAGTCCTACGTATTTGGGACTGGGGAGTGACATATTTTTGTATTGGCCCATGCAGGTCATAGAATATCGTTTCGGTTACATTATTGTGCCGAGCGAGCCTACAGTTAGGATAAGGTTGTTAGGATCTCAATCCACAATTGCTATTGAAACTTTCTTTGATTTCTAATATCGTCCTTGAACCTCAAAATTGTAATCATCCATACTTTCTTTGAACTCTTATTCTATGATTCTCGTTTTTTCCTAACTTGGAGAGACGAACACTTGTATGCGGTGAACTCCGCAGGAGAAGATTTTTGTTAAGACGAAGAAGTCATATTTGATAGATTATTTAAAGTAGATGGTTACCTAAGTAGTGAAGATTATGGTAGATAATTTCTAGATATTATAGTGAGAATAGATTAAGACATTACCATTAGGAACCTAAAACAAGATGGACTCTATCAATTGCCTAGATTAGAAGTGTTGGGTTATTATTAGATAAACATTTTAGATGTATGTGAGTGATTTTATTTTAGGATATAAAATTATGTTTTGATAAGAGGGTTTTATCTAAGGTGGGTAGGCTTCTCGATGAATTTGTTTGGAGGTTAATCAATTGATGAAGATGAGAATTGTCAATTTTAGTGCTTCGAGGCTTAAACTTTTATGTGATTTGAAAAAAAGGGTGTTTTCGATTTAAAATTTAATGGAAAGAAATAATGAGATAAGGAGCTGGAGATTTATTGAATTTTAAATTTTAAGATGATTCTGATGTAATGGATTTAAAATTTAAATTGAAATATTTTGGACGAATTTAAATATTGTGGAGTTTAGATTTCAAGAATAAACATTAGTTTAAATAAAGAGTTGAGACTTTGATATGGCAACATTGACAATTTTGTCAAACCATAAGTTTTTGAATATTATGATATGATTAGGTTTGTGTTTAAATTTAAAGGAGATTATGCTGAAGGATTTAAATTTAGATTTGAAGTATCTTGAAGCATTTAAATTTTATGGAGTTTAAAATTGAAGATTTTGATAAGATTTGACTTGGAATCTAAATTTGAGAATTTTAGGAAATGATGAGGCGGAACATGGGTGAATCTCAATTTGAAGATTTTATAATTATTTTATTGTTTGAGTAATGTATGGAAAATAAAAATATAAAGGAAAATGATGGAGAGAATAGTTTCAAATTCAAATTTTGAGGATGAAAATTTGAATTAAAATATATTCAAGAGAAGATGCAATGGTTGATCATTTAAAATAGAGGATTGGATTTAAACTTGAATTATTAAGATTGAGTCGTTAAATGAAGTAAATTTGAGTAAGTTTTGCGATAATTATTGAATTAAAGGTAAGTATAAATTATGGTGCAGAAATTGTGGTTGATTATATAAAGGAAAAAATATAGAGGAGTAAAATTTGATGGAACAATTTTTGGAATTTAAAATTTTAAATGAGTTTATTTTAAACCTTGTGATTGGATTTAAATTTTAAGAATAGATGAAATTAAATTAAGTTTTGAGATTTGATGAGATAAAGATGTATTGTATTAAAAATTATAAATTTTGGGGATTTGATTTGACCTTAGAAGGTTGGCTAGAATTAGATATGTCATATATGAATTATTTTGTTGGGTAGCTTTATTATTGCTAGGTTTAATGATATTATAGAGGGTAAGATTGATTAAGTTATCGGTATTATCGTTTCGAGAATTTTTTTTTTAATTTGAGGAATTGAGGAGAAGACTATTTGAGAATTGAATTTAAAAATGGTAAAATGAGACAACTTTGAGGATAAAATTTAAAGGTATTATATAGTAAGATTGAATTTTAAATTCTGAAAATACCATGATATACTGGACTTGATTTCTCTTTAAATTTGAAGGGCTTAAATCTAGCAGAGTTTAAATTTTGGAATTTAAATTTGGAGAATAGAATTTTGGAGTTTTAATTTAAAATTTTGAGTATTGGGTTATTAAATTTAAATTTTGAGAAAATTAAGGAGATTAAAATAATAGATAATATACTACAAGATTTGGATTCAAATTATATTTTTAAAAATTTGAATTAAATTCAGGTTTAAGAATTTAAGGACTTGGGATCGAATTTAATTTTGAGAATTTTAAAAAAAATTAAATGAGTAGAATAATATTAAATTTTAAATGTGAGAATTGAGTTTAAATTAAATTTGAGGTGTAAACCACCTAAAATTTTAAAATTTTATTTTAAGTATTTTTATTAAATTATTGAATTTCTTTAGAGTATTTTTATAGTTAATTAGAAAATAAATTTTACTGATTAATTTACTTATATGAATACTCATTTAGAATTATTCCACAAAATAAAAAAAAATTTAGTCTTGTTAAAGGGTGATAGATTTTCTAGAATTTATTTTGTGTGCAAATATTAGTTTTAGATTTTGTTACCTCATCTATATATGTAATTATATATCAATATAATAATAGTAATAATAATATTAATAATAATAATAATAATAATAATAATAATAATACTAAAGAAAAATAAAAAGGGAAATAAAAAGGAAAGGAAAAACAAAAGAAAAGAAAGAGAAAGAGAAAAGAAAATAATAATAATAATAATAATAACTTAAAACCTAATATAAAATCTAACATAAAACTAACTACTACTAAACAACCTATTACTAATCCTAAACCCCTAAACCAACCACAAAACCCCCCACACCACAGCAAACTCTTCCCCCCTCACCCGCGACCGATCAGACCCCCTCTCTCTCTCTCTCTCTCTCTCTCTCTCTATATATATATATATATATATATATATATATATATATATTACACAATCAAACTCAAAATCCTAACCCTAACCCTAACCTCGACCTCAGCTTAGCCGACCCCCCCCCCCGACGTCGCATCGGTGCCGCCGCACATCCGCTGGCGACCGCCAACGCTGCAGCCGCGAAAAGTCGCACGCGCGTGCGCATGTGCACAGCCCTAACCCCCCTCTTTGCGGTATGATATCTCTCTCATCTCTCATCCTTTTCTTGAGCGGTTTATCCGTGTATGTTCACAACTTAACCCTCTAGGATTTTTCTTCAAGCGGGACGAGTTTTCGTGCCCTGGATTGGTCGAAAAATTGACCGAAAGTTGGCCGAAAAACTGACCAAAATCAGTCCAAAATTTAAACATCAAACCCCCATGTTCATGCCTAATTTGCCACCAACCTGTTTAATATTTTTAAAATCTAATTGAAGGGTTTAAAAATCTATATAACCGAGAATTTAACTATTATTTTACTTTTTATTAATTTATTTTATTTGTTAAATTATTCGACCTCCAAAACGATAAAAAACTTAATATTTTAGAACTTAAATTTTGTGATACGGAGTGAGCCCCGCCAAACGGGACCGCCTCGTCGCGTACCAATTATACCAAAAGGCGCGCATGATATATCTTGACGTTTGGGATTTCACGGAAGTTGATTCGGACGTGTGTGCGTCGGAATCAACCCGTATCCGTAAAAAGTTCCCATATCACGACTTTTATAAAACATCACCCCACTTTGTGTACGCTCGTCAGAATACAACTAAACTTGCGCCATTGGATTCGTGGTATCACACTGGTTCTGTGACCCAAGTTTCACGTGATTCTGAGACAGTTGACCAAGCCGCTTATTCGCGGGCCCCACGGTTTGACTTGAAGGGCGAATTTATGATCGGCTCATCGGAATCTTAAATTGGACATACTCTTAAGTACATATCGACGTTTAGAATTTGTTTGACCTATAATTTATCCTATTTAGATACCTTTACCTCTGGCATATTTTTTGGTGCAAAGTGGACCACATTTGGACCCCGCTTTGACCCAAAATTATCGTTTTGTCCCTATATCCAAATTGGACGAAATGGTAGTGTTTTCTAGCTATCTCTCTTATTCTGGGAACGTTCGTGATGTTTATTTCAGCATCCGGAGACGTTCATTCTGATGTCATAGTTCTGATCCCTTGTACTTGACGTTTGGACGTCTACACTTCGCAATTTTTTTGCCAGGCGAGTATACCTTGCCAAATTGCTTACAGTACTTTGCATGCTTATCATATTTTTATATATTCATTATATATGTATTTTCTTTTAGTCATAATTAAATATTATATATGTTGACACACACTTGACACATAGTATCATGGGAGAGGAGGACAATCAGTAGGATTATGGGCTACCCACTCTGGTAAACCGTAGTAACTAGCACGCGCTATGGTAGTTGGTCGCGCTGGTCGCTACCCTATAGGTATGTCAATTTCTGGTGTCGCGATGGTCGCTACCCTCGAGGTATGACGGCTTCTGATGTTCATGGGCGTGTGTGTGAGTTGTGAGATAGATAGAGTATCCTACACCTACCCATACGTGAAAAAGGTTGTCCTCATTATGCATATTCATATAGATTATCTAGTACAGCGTACTTATATATTTTCTGTCTATTATGTATGTTTTACTGTATTCAATTGGCATGCTTCTATGTATCTTGTTACGTCCCTCTGAGGACCTGGTCCCTTTTCAAGTATAGACGATCTTGACCATTCGCAGGAGCACAGATCAAGACTCGCTACTTCTCTCTCTTTCGAGGAGGTCTTCTCCTCGATCCTCGTTGTTCATTAGATGTGCTTATTTTGTTTCTCTTATATTCTAGTTTGGTAGTGGATTTGTCTCCACCCAACTACTTGTTCTTATCAAGCATTTTATACTTGATTCAGTTATATAGTTGATTGATTATTCATTTCTATTTGATTTTGTAGATGAGATCTAGTTATGCCATGTGACTTATGACATAAATATATACCACTTGTGAATTGTTATTCATAATACAGCGTACGTATGTGTTATGGTTTCCATATATTGGAGTTACCATATACATACGGCTGGCATGCTTACGTATTCCTAGTCCTACGTATTTTGGGACTGGGGCGTGACATGAGGCATTTAAATCTTGAAGTGGTTAAATTTTGAAGATTTAATTTTAAATTTTAATTAGAAGTTTGAGATAAAATTCAAGAAATTCAAGGATAATGTTGAGAATTTTGAGTGTTAGGAGTTCAATAAAGTATTGAGAATTAATTTATTGGTTGGATTAAACCAAAGGAATAACAATATAAAGATTGAAATTATCACTTATAGAATTGACTTTTAAGGACTTAATTTGAATTCCAAATTTGAAGAATTTTTTTTTTTGAGAGATACGATTGATGGAGTAGATTTTGAATTCAAATTTTGATGATGAGACTTAAATTTTTAATTCATGAGATATGCATTAGTAGGATTTAAATAGAGGATTATTTTTAACTTAAAATTTTTAGGATTGACTCATTAATTGATGTTTGAGGATGACCATTAATTTAAATACTGAAAATTTATATATACGTAATGGCAGGACAAGACAAACTATGGCTATAAGGAAAATCGAATTATTAGATATTTTGAGAAATGACTACATTATGACATACAAATTTTCAATGATGGAATTAATTTAAAAAAAATTATATATACAAAAATTTCAAGATTTGATTTGATTTTTTAAGTTTGGATATGGAATTAAATTTGAAGGATTAAATTATTAAATTTTTGAAGACTGTTATAAATGATATTTAAATTTTAAGAAAATAATGTTAGATTGTAATTAAGAGTTACGGCTTGAGAATCTGATTTAAAAAAATTAAGATTTTAAAATTTTAAAAATAAATTTGAATTTCAAAGATTTACTTTAAAATTTTAAGCTGTGAGGATGAAGTAAATTTTGAGGACTTTGTTAAATAACAAAAGCGATTTGACTTCATGATTGTATTGCTTGAATTTTAATGGAGAATATATATATATATATATATATATATATATATATATATATATATGTTATTGAAGATCTTAAATTTCGAGGACAAAATTCTTTTAAGGTGGGTAGATTGTAAGCCCTTCTATTTTTGAATAGGGCTATTTTGGTATTTTTAATTTATTTTATTTAATTTAATAGATTATAGCAGCAATTTCTAAAACCTTCTTTTAGATATATGACCATTTGCCATGGCTTTGATATTTTGAACAATGCACGATATTTTTTCTTCCAACAAAATTTATAATATTAATCTTGACTGAGTCCAATATAGTTGAAACATGGATGTTGCATTTATTTGATCTCCCCCATGCTCCAAAATATTAATAAACATCTACAACCATTGACATTTTAAAACTATCCTTATTGGGCTAGTTGAATCCAACCGAGCCCAAATATCCTACTCGGACTCTCAAACCAATTCCCACGAGACATGTACACTATCCCACACTCATCCCCTATTATATATATATATATATATATATATATATATATATATATATATATATATATATATATATATATTCCACACTTAAACCCTCGCACATGCACAAAAATCCAATAACGCAACAAACAACTTAAATGAAGTACCGTTAGTGAACCTTCTTGTGCACTTGCATTCAAACTAAACCAATACCCACACAACTAGACCCAAGTGCTCCCAAAATCATAATAAGGGCTAAACCAAATCTCTTATGTTTGAAACAAAGGTTAAATCCAATCAAAATCCTACCATGGGCCCAATAAACATCTATATAAGGCTTCCTCCACACAAACCCTAACCCTAACATCTATCTCCCTCTTTGTGGCCGCCCCTATATCCTCCCTCCTCTCTTCCACGACTAATTCAGCCTCTCCCTCTCCTTATCCAATTTCTTTCCACTCCTTTCCATCCTCCACTTCATCCCCCACAAGCTGACAAGCCCTAGAGCAAGAGATTAGTCACCCCTAGAGGCCGACTACTTGCTGCTGGTTGCAGCTGCTGTCCGCCCCATCACAGCCCTAAAAATCACCTCTAAACTAAATATTTATCTCCTATATGAAGTCCTTAAGCACCCTCCTCAAGTTTCATGGAAGTTGGAGTCCGTTTGGTACTCCGAATGGTCCGTGACGCGAGAAAGGACCACGCCGTAATCACATACAGGTAAGTCTTCCAACATAGATTCTTTTTCCTATTCTTCATGAACCAAAGATTGTGTAACTCATGATAATATTATATTATTAGTAGGAATAACTCCATGCATGAGAAAATCATATTTCTATGTAGAAACTATTCCAAGAAAATCGAACAATCATGACACGAACACGACGCACCAATGGCAGACAAGGTTCAACGATTATTGTCATGATAAAAAAAAATTAAATTTTTTTTTTAAAAATAATTTAAAAAAATATATGTTATTAATTCAGAATATAAATATTAGAATTATATAATTAATCATGTTTTATGCCGATGGTAAGATGGGATGCAAAGACTATTTGGCCAAGTTGCAAGAAAAGCTAGATAGCGTAGTTGAGATAGTTGCAAGAATGATTTGATGTAATTATTTATATATATAATAATTATTATTAAATTCTAGAAAATTAAATAATATAATTTTATATTAAAAATACTTTATTACATAAGTTGGTAATGTTGCATGTACAAACTAGCATCAAGTTGCCAGAATACCTAGTCGACGCACAACATGACTTTGTGATACGATTCTTGGAGGTTTTGATCTTAATTCCTAAAACTGAATTTATACGTGTTTTAATTCTAGAAATAACGTATTTCAAATTTATATTTATGATATTTGCATGTCAAATCTGAACCTTATAATTAAGGGCCACTAGCCTAGATTTTTGGTTTATTTTGTGGCATTATTTTGCTAGTAAATAGAGGAGGATTTGGATGGAATAAAGAGGTAAATAATTTCTAAGATTAAATGAGAGTATAATATAATATAAAATATTTTTTCATAAATATAAAACCTAGGCAATGTCCCGAACAAGTTTCGGACAAAACTAGTCAACCTAAAGTAGCCATAATCTCGAAATATATTATTTTGTCAAATTTGAGAATTAATTGTTAAAATGAATATAAATTATATTTAAATCGAGATTATATGATTTATTATTATTTATGTGAGTCAAAAATCAAGAAACTAGGTTTCGATACCATGTAAAAGTAAAGTAAGATGAAACTAGGTTTTGATACCATGTAAAAGTAAAGTAAGATGTTAGGAATAATATTGGACTTGGTTGTACATGGAAAAAAATAAAATTATATAAATAAGTTATAATTACGAGAATTCTTCATTAGACCCTTAAGCATTTAATTGGTGTTTAGGTCAATTAAATTATGAAGGAGTGGACACGGGATCATCTTTACCACCACTGACTGCAGAACCAGGCAAGTGTACCTTGCCATAATGTTTATAGCTCTAAATTATTTATTTAATATTATTTTAGCATTAGACATTATATTTGTGTGGCTTGGTTGATGTTGTCACGCCCCAGTCCCAAAATAAGTAGGACTAGAAATACGTAACACGCCCAGCCGTATGTACACGAACTCCAATATATGTAATTCATATACACACGTACACTGTAAATGAATATGCAATCCACCAGTGGTAATATGCTGTCACAACAAGTCACATACAATCTAGATCTCATCCACCGCACAAATAATCAGTAAAAATAAAGAGCTGAATAATAACTGAATATCAAAGATAGTATCAAGTCTGATAGTCGGATGGAAACAAATCCACTACAAAATGACTATACTGAAGTAGCAAAAGATCTCTAAACTGCGGTAATAAAATCACAGATACTCCGAGGGTAAGATCTCCTCGGCCAGGTACGTAGAGTCAGGTCCAGGTCCGTACTCCTGTATGTACTCCTGCTCGTCCATATCTGGAAAGGGACTAGGTCCTTAGAGGGACATAACAAGATACATAATAACATGCCAATAGTGTACAGAAAAGTAAACATCCACTGGGTTGCCTATCTATCTAAGTGAATGTAGTTTGAGGACTCCAAGGAGTATATGGGAAAGTGTAGGCTAGACATATGCTGACGTAATTCACCAATCGTGACAACTGGCTAGTATATGCCACATATGCCCCCCAGAGCAAGGGTGCACTGTAATGTCAAGAACATGAAATCAGCATAGTGGAAGTGGGTTTCCCATACGTCTACTAGTCGTCCTCCCCACCCAATGATCTAAGCATGTTGTATCCATAACACGAATAATACCTCTAGATAACTTCCAGGTCTAATAGCATACCAAGTTTCTATCAACAGTCATCCCTAACACACGGCTCTTACGTACGGGCGGCCAACCCAATACGTAGGCCGGGAGGTATATGAGACTCACAACTCGTGTAGCAACTGTGTCACGGCCAATGAACCAAAAATGCTCCATAATACTGGGGTGGTCTCATAAACAAGGTCCAATGCAATTACATAATTAAAACAGAAATATGCTTCATATGAAATGTAAATAATAGTACTGTGGCAAGGTATACTTGCCGAATAAAAAGTCATGTATAGTACAATTATCCACAACAGTGTTTAAGCTTGAAGAAGTGAAAGTTTTGGGTTTTGGGGTGTACCGCATGGTTATATATAGATAATAAGAGGCGGTGGATTTTACTTAATGGTTAAGAAACTGTTGGCACTGTTGTTTTTCTTTTATTAGTTAGGTGTGCGGCTGAGGAGATTTTTAAGGAGTGGTAGAATTGGAGACTTACACGTTTAGGTTAGGAAAGCGAAGCAAAGTTGAGTTTTGCTTCTGTTGCTGATATTTTCTCAAGGGTGTGATTTTACGTGTGGTGAAAGGAATCTTAAGGGGTGAAGAATATTACGCAGGGGATTGTTTTTACGCAAAGTAGAAAGAAATTTAGGCGGGTTGGTTTACGCGTAGTGAAAGACAAAGTTTACGCGGTATAAAATAGGCGGTGGTTTTATACTGCTGCTACTGTGGTTTACGCGAGGTGGTTTTACGCGCAGTTGAAAGGAAAAGATTTTACGCAGGGTGAGCTGCTGTCTCTACTTCCTTATTTTATGCGCGGGAGTGGGTTTAACGGGTTGCGGGTTTGATCCAATAGGAAATTCTATTTTCTATAATTTAGCTCATAATTACAAATAATAAATTACATAATATAGAATACGATTTCAGAATTAGGGTTCTCACAGATGTACTTGTTGAGCCTAGGGTCGTCATGTGATACTTTGTGTCCCAACAATATTCGGATGCCGACTGTAAGCCCCCTGATTTTCCGTAATTATTAATTTGGACTTTTCACAATTTTTTGAAATTTTTTAGGATTTTTCTGTAATTAAAACCTAGGCTCTTAGTAATTAAATGTTTTTTAATTACTGTTAATTAATATTAAAATATTATAGAAATAATATTTTATGGTGTAAAATAGAAAACCGGACATAGGGTAATTTTTTGGGAATTTATTGGACTCCGGAAGCATTTATAAAGCCCTAAAAACTGATGTAGAATTAAACCGAATTAAACCCGTGCCAAACGTCCAACATCCCCATGAGAGCCGAAGCCAAGCCCAAGGAGAGTTGACACAGCCCAAATCCTAGGTCAAACCCTAGTCCAATTTTTGCATGTATAAATACATGTTTTCCTAGTTTCCTCCACAAAAAAAAAGAAAAAAAAAGAAAAAGAAAATCCCAAATAACCCTAATCCCTAATCCCTAAACCTAACCCTAACCCTAAGCTGCCGCCCCTAGCCCAGCCGCTTCCTCCACCGCCCCGTCCGGCCACGCGCCACTCTGCCCGGCCGCGTCTCCCCTTTTTCCGCCACGTCGACCTCCCAGCTCCGCCTCGCCCGGCGACACCCGCTCCCCTCAGCCTATAAATCCCCTTCTCCCCCTCGAATCCGGCCACCACTCCTCCCCTGAACCCTAGGCCTCCGCCGGCTGCTCCCCCGTCAACGACCTCCTCCTCCTCCTCCAAGTGGAGAGCTGCGTGAAGAAGTTTTACAGGAGGCACACCGCTCTCAGTATTCGATGCATCCCGGAGCCAACAAGATGTATCGAGATTTGAGGAGGCATGTATGGTAGTATGGTATGAAGCGCGAAGTAGCACGCTTCGTATCCCGATGTGTGCCAACAGGTGAAAGCAGATCGACAGAGGCCAGGGGGATTGCTTCAACCTTTACCCATTCCAGAATGGAAGTGGGAGCACGTGACTATGGACTTCGTTTTAGGGCTTCCTCATTCTCCAGGAGGAAAGGACGTAATTTGGGTCATCGTGGATAGGTTGACCAAATCAGCCCACTTCTTGCCTTTTAAAGTGGGTACTTCGACGGAGAGGCTAGCAGAGATGTACGTACAGCAGATTGTCAGATTACATGGAGTTCCTGTGAGTATTGTCTCAGATCGAGATAGTCGTTTCACTTCCCATTTCTGGAGGAGCCTGCAGTCTAGCTTGGGCACTCAGCTCAAGTTCAGTATCGCATATCACCCTCAGACAAACGAGCAGTCTGAAAGGACTATTCAGACTCTAGAAGATATGTTACGCACTTGCGTATTGGATCTCGGAGGTTCTTGGGAGGATCATTTACACTTGGAAGAGTTTGCTTACAACAACAGCTACCAGGCCAGCATTGAGATGTCACCATTCGAGGCTTTCTATGGACGGAGGTGACGTACACCTTTATCTTGGGATGATATTGGAGAAAGAGCCTTGTTAGGACCAGAAATGGTCGTGGATGCAGCAGAAAAGGTGAAACTTATCAGAGACAGACTGCGAGTGGCGCAGGACAGACAGCGGCATTGGGCAGATAGTCACCGTAGACCCATAGAGTTTTAGGTATTGTTTTGATTTGTTGGTTTGATTTGTGATTGTTTTGTTTAGATTGCATGTTAAGATCGTTGTTCTAGATTGGCGATTTGGTGTTCCTACGGATTTCTCCGACATGGGGTACGATTTATTTCGGCAGAGGAGGGAAGCTTAGTCCACGATACATCGGGCCCTTCAGTGTTCTTGCAAGGGTCGGTGCAGTGGCCTATAGACTAGACTTACCGCCTGCTCTAGATGGAGTGCATAACGTGTTCCACGAGTCGCAGCTGAGACGGTACGTGGCAGATCCTGGTCACGTATTAGATCACTCGAAGATCGAAGTTGGACCGACACTCAGCTATCCTGAACAACCGGTGGAGATCTTGGATCGTAGAGAGAAGATATTGCGGAACCAGACTATTCCCTTGGTTCGTGTTGCATGGAGAAATCACTCTCCAGGAGAATCAACTTGGGAGAGAGAGAGGACGAAATGTGCGAGCGGTATCCATATCTCTTCGAGACTTGAGGTATAATTCATTAAATGATTGCTTGTTCTAGTGATAGTTAATTAAATTTCGAGGACGAAATTCTTTTAAGGAGGGTAGACTTGTCACCCCCACTTTTTTGGATTAAGGGTATATTCGTCTTTCCGTAATTAATGAGTAAATGATTGCATGATAATTGATTATTCTCAATTTTTGGTGATTTTAATTTGTTGCACCTCACCGTCGTTTTGAATTTTGAACTCCACTTGCATTCACTTTTATTAAATTGATTCATAAGTCGAACTTGTACAACCTTTCATTGTTTAGACACCTTGGTGCAAGAGTACATTGAGGTATCCTTTCCGTTGAACGATACGTATATAAACCCAAATTCTCCTTTAGGTGTAAATTCCATAAATTCTTAGGAGTGTGTAATACAACATCAAAATTCCTAAACCATGGCCTCAGACCATCGAACCAATGCATCTTAGCAATTTCTTTATTAAAATTTCAACCATTGTAATACCCATGAGAAAGCCCAATTCCAGGAAGGCCTTGACCAGACCTAATTCTAGGTCAACCCAAAGTCTACTATGATCATATATATACATAAGTATAGCTTCCTTATTCTTTTCAACCAAAACCTAATACACCCCCAGCCGACCATCTCAAACCCCCCCGACTTTACAGTTCCTCATCGGACATCGCCGAGCGCCGGACACCCGCTGTCCCCGAGCACTGAACGCCGAGCCCCGAGCCCCGAGCGCTGAACGCCGAGCCCCGAGCCCCGAGCGCTGAACGCCGAGCGCCGAGCCCCGAGCGCTGAGCGCTGCCGACCGAGAAGTTCCCAAGGAGACCGACGCTGCCGACCGAGAAGTTCCCACGAAGACCGACGCTGCCGACCGAGAGTTCCCGCGCGGACTGACTGCTCGACGACCGGAGTTCGATGACCAACCCTGCACATCGACCAGCCTTCCCTGTTCGTGACCATCGCCTCGTAATCGTCATCATGCCGAGCGCAGGTTAGCTCCTGTCCACATTCCCATCATTTCCTGCGATGATATACAAGTAACTAGGGACGTATGTATATACGTATTTGCATACGTATTGGTATATTGGTGTATATATATAATGTTTCCAACTAATATCTATATACTTGCGTATAAGTAATGTGTAGGTATTCCCTAGTATATCAATACGTGTATTATAATCATAATTAATGTAGGTTAATATATATGCCTATGAACCGTATAATGCTCAATTAGGTTAATACACTTATACATATCTATTATAAATGTAATTAATTAGTATGATGAGAGATTAGTTCATATTAAGTCCTATGTATCACATGTCCAAGATGTCTTGATTATGACCAGGGATACCCCATAGCTACATCTACCTGTGACCATGTAGCATGATAGTAGACTGCCATATGTACACTGACGTACTGGCAAGACCGTACCATTGACTGTCTGTTATGCACAGCAATTACAGATGCGACCCCTAGTATGATCCTTGATCATTTTGTTGATCGTGTATTAATGTGATGTCTGATGCAGTATTGTGTTTATGATATATCTATAGGACTGTTGGATCACTCAGACGGTACCTTGGATCCCGGACTTTGGTATTGCCAGCTAAGGACCACAAGCGAGTACATTCTCTGACAGTTTCTATTATGTTGATTATCTCTATAATTCTTGTTGTATAGCGTATATGACTCTGACACTGTTCTTTACACGAGTTGGCATCATTGAGACCTGTCACGAGGAGTCGTAATTGGAATCCATCGTACTAGCTGGGGAAAAACGGGAAAGTATTAGTAGCTTATGTGATCATACCCCTTACATGCAGCATTAGCTCACCCACATCTCACGTCGGTGCAGCCTTACCCTTACATGCCTCATCGCTGTTACATTCTGGTTAGCCTGACCTATTGGGGATGATCGCTAATCCATGTAATGAGTCATATAGTCCCAAGCCGATCACATGATATACTGATGTTTCACACACTTAGTTAGATAATTCTTGACATGTATCTTGATAGATTGATCTTGTATTTCCACATGTTCTAGTTGTTGTTCTTACATACACTTACATACCAGTTCTTTGTACTTGCGTACACTTGTAGTTCTATTCTTTGTCAGATGCATATTGATGATGATGTTCTAGTATTATTCCAGCATTTCTTATTTCAGTATCTTATTTCCAGTTATTCATATCTGTCTTGTATTTCTTTACACTGTGTTATAGTTTTTGTCAATATATGTGGAACTGTTGTTAGAGGTGTATTTTCGTTCCAATCCTGACTGGATATTTTTTTCAGAGAACCTTGAGGATTTATGTACTACGCACTACGGACCAGGTATAGAAGCAGACTATGCACCAGAGATCCTAGAAGAGACTATGCTTCTAAATGAGACTTTGCCTACAGCTATTTAGATAGTATTTATTTATGCTTGAGACTTATGGAGGATATTGCAGTTTATGTTTAGACTTATGTTAAGTTTAATTGGAGACTTGTGTTGGACAGTTAGACTGTGAGTATCTTTATGTTTGAGACATGGTGTTTAACTATGTCATTTCCTTTTATCTTTTATCGTGCCTTATAGTTGTGGTGATTGAGTTATATTGTGAGATTATGGAGATGTATATTATTGACAGGTGTTTAGTTATCTAGTATTACTGTGACCTTGACAGCGTTCTACCGCCGATACTGTGGCGTAGGCTGGACGTACCCACGCTCTCGTGCCCCTATACCGGGTGCGGGTAGTGACACATTTTTAGTGGTGGCCCATGCAGGTCTAGTTTCGCAAGTTATGCGATATCGTGGTAGTGCGACAACTTAGTTGTACTGCTGCAAGCCTGTGCTAGGATATAGGAAATAGGATCTAGGATGGGAATATGCTCAATCACCCTAGGAAATTCTGAACTTTATATTGCTATTCCAATAGATTGCTTCCTTTAGCGCTTTAGTGTCCTTTCTTGATAATATTATATCTATCACCTTAATTGATTCTTTGATCTGTATTCAGGATATCGCCGAATACTAGATCTATGAGAATGGGAGCAGCTAATTCAGAGAGGACTGCCACCTCTCAACCTGACGAACAGATACCTGGAGATTCTCCTACATCTCCTGTTCGTGTGGGAGTGTCTGCAACTAACGGGATTCCTCCTCCACCTATACAGAGGATTGCCCCAACTATGACAGACAACCTTCCACCACCACCGATACCAATTTTTGGAGGAGTGCCCGCTGACGGGGCACAGATGTTCGCACTGATGCAGGGCATGCTAGAGGGCCAGAGAGTAACAGCAGAAGCTCAGCGTGTTCAAGCTGAGGCTCAGAGAATGCAAGTAGAAGCACACCAGGCGCAGACCGAACTGATGAGAGAGAGCATGGAGAATGCTCATCAGATGACTCTCCAGGCTGTGGAGAGAGTAGCACGACAACCGCAACATCAAGGTCAGCAACAACTGAGGCCCGGTACCATAGTGGACTTTAAGAGGATGATGCCTCGAGAGTTCAAAGGCACAGAAGGAATACTATATGCTGACGAATGGTTAGAAGACATAGAAAGGAATTTGCGCTTATCACAGATTTCAGAGATTCTTCAGATAGAGGCCGCTGGCAGTCAGATGTTTGATATTGCACTGACGTGCTATCGTACAGAGCCGAGACTCGCTGCTGAAGGACTTACTTGGGAGGACTTTAAGGAACTCTTCAAAGAGAAATTCTTTCCGGACGTAGCCTTGGGAGCTTTAGAAAGTCAGTTTCATGACTTAGTCCAAGGAGGCATGTCAGTCGACGAGTATGCTGCAGAGTTTTGCCGATTGAGTCGATTTGCGCCATCGATGATTCGAGACCCAGGAGACAGAGCTCAGAAATTCAGAAAAGGATTGAATAGGGAGATCAAGTCTCGTACTTCGGGACGACGTACTCCTACATTTGAGGATATTCTGATGGATGCCCAGATTGCCGAAGACGACTTGGACCTCAGGCCCAAGAGAGGACGCGATACATCTGGAGCAACAGGAGGTAACACAGGACCAGCCAAGCGCCCACACTTTCAACAACAACATAGGTCGTACCAGCAACAATACCAGCAGCAACACCAGCAACAGGCACCAGTTCGAGGACATGCTCAGCAACAGCAACCACAAAGACATAATCAACTCGTTACCCCATGTTCGTATTACGGAAAGATGGGACATACAAGAGACATCTGCAGAAAAAGGTTGGGCACTTGCTTATCGTGTGGATCAGCAGCACATCAGCTGAGGGACTGCCCAACCATTCAGAATCGCCAAGGAGGAGGAGCCGCTCAGAAAGGACCAGCCAGAGCACCTATTGTACCAGGAGGCCAGCAGAGAGGACCTCCACTTCCATCACAGCAGGAGAGGTTTGCTCAGCAGCAGCAGCAACAAAGAGGAGCACCACAAGGACGAGCTTATGCCATGACCACTGAGGAGACCGAGCCAGCTGGAGACGTGATTTCAGGTTCAGTTTTACTCGATTCTACTCCAGCACTTGCATTATTTGATTCTGGCGCTAACCATAGTTTTGTATCTGTATCTTATGCCCTTAAACATCATTTAGAAACGGGACCATTAGATAGGACTTGCAAGATCACGACAGGAGGAGGTATTATCCCAGTCCGTGATTATTGCAAGGATCGGAGAGTGTCATTGGAAGGCCGAGAGTTGAGCGTGAGTTTACTCGTTATGCCACTTCCGGAATACAATATTGTACTCGGAATGGACTGGCTGAGTAAACATCATGCTTCTATAGATTATCGCGGAGGAAGAGTAGAATTTCGACCACCAGGAGAGCCAGAGTTTGAGATTGCCAGAGGAACAGAGGAGCGGAGCAGAGGCACTTTTTGCGGAGCCAGGGCGGAAGAAGAAGAGTTACCGCATCCACTTATAGCGGAGTTCCTGGATGTATTTCTAGAGGAGTTGCTAGGTTTGCCACCAGACAGAGATGTTGAGTTCTCTATAGACTTGATACCAGGAGCGGAACCTATTTCACAACATGTCTATAGAGTTAACAACAACGAATTGGTAGAACTTAAGAAACAAGTTGAGGAGCTGCAAGACAAAGGTTTTATTAGATCCAGTTCATCGCCATGGGGAGCACCGGTATTATTTGTACCGAAGAAGGATGGCACGGTACGTATGTGTATCGATTATAGATCTTTGAATAACCTCACTATCAAAAATAAATACCCGCTGCCGAGGATAGCTGATCTTTTCGATCAATTAAACGGAGCAAAGGTGTTTTCAAAAATAGACTTGAGGTCAGGCTATCACCAGGTGAAAGTGAAGAAAGAAGACATACTGAAGACCGCCTTTCGAACCAGATATGGCCAGTTTGAATTTACAGTAATGCCATTTGGTTTAACCAATGCACCAGCAGTATTTATGAACTTGATGAACAAGGTATTCCACCAGTACCTTGACAAGTTCATAGTGGTGTTTATTGACGACATTCTAGTATATTCAAAAACCCCAGAAGAGCACGAAGAGCACCTGAGAATAGTCTTAGAAACTCTCAGAAGAGAGAGATTGTACGGGAAGCTTTCAAAGTGTGAGTTCTTTCTTGAAGAGGTTGAATTTCTTGGACACATGATGACAGGTGACGGAATTTCAGTTAACCCAAAGAAGATAGAGGCAGTGAAGTCATGGACTACCCCCAGCACGGTAGCTGAAATCAGGAGCTTTCTCGGACTAGTAGGATACTACAGAAGATTTGTACAAGACTTCTCCAAGATTGCAGAGCCAATGACTAGGCTGACCAAGAAAGATGTGGAATTTGTCTGGACAAAAGAATGTCAAGCCGCATTCGATGAGCTGAAAAGAAGATTGACGACAGCGCCAGTTTTGACGTTGCCATCAGGGACAGGTGGATTCACTATCTATAGTGATGCTTCGGGAAAAGGGTTGGGATGCGTTCTTCAATAACACGGAAAAGTAATTGCCTATGCTTCGACACAATTATGCCCTCATGAAAAGAACTACCCCACTCATGATCTGAAGTTAGCAGCAGTTATCTTTGCCCTAAAGCTGTGGAAGCACTATCTGTACGGAGAGCGTATGGAGATCTTCACGGACCACAAAAGCTTAAAGTACGTGTTTACACAGAAGGAGCTGAATATGAGACAGAGAAGGTGGTTGGAATTGATGAAAGACTTTGATATCTCATTACAGTATCATCCAGGGAAAGCCAACGTAGTCGCGGATGCCTTGAGCAGGTACCCAATGGCTATGTGTTTGACTTCGGATAGACACTTATTAGCTGATCTTGAGAGCTTGGAAATTGAGGTATTAGTTCCAGGAGCTGAGATTCAGATGTGGGGACTGCAGATTCAATCAGAGCTGATAGACAGAATTAGAGCTACGCAGTACGATGATGAGACTCTACGAAATATTAGAGCACAAGTTCAGGCAGGATTGATAGACGATTTTACTATTACGGATGATGGATCCTTACGACATGGCACGATGATGTGTATGCTAAGTGGAGAGCTGCGTGAAGAAGTTTTACAGGAGGCACACCGCTCTCAGTATTCGATGCATCCCGGAGCCAACAAGATGTATCGAGATTTGAGGAGGCATGTATGGTGGTATGGTATGAAGCGCGAAGTAGCACGCTTCGTATCCCGATGTTTAGTGTGCCAACAGGTGAAAGCAGATCGACAGAGGCCAGGGGGATTGCTTCAACCTTTACCCATTCCAGAATAGAAGTGGGAGCACGTGACTATGGACTTTGTTTCAGGGCTTCCTCGTTCTCCAGGAGGAAAGGACGCAATTTGGGTCATCGTGGATAGGTTGACCAAATCAGCCCACTTCTTGCCTTTTAAAGTGGGTACTTCGACGGAGAGGCTAGCAGAGATGTACGTACAGCAGATTGTCAGATTATATAGAGTTTCTGTGAGTATTGTCTCAGATCGAGATAGTCGTTTCACTTCCTATTTCTGGAGGAGCCTGCAGTCTAGCTTGGGCACTCAGCTCAAGTTCAGTACCGTATATCACCCTCAGACAAACGGGCAGTCTGAAAGGACTATTCAGACTCTAGAAGATATGTTACGCACTTGCGTATTGGATCTCGGAGGTTCTTGGGAGGATCATTTACACTTGGTAGAGTTTGCTTACAGCAACAGCTACCAGGCCAGCATTGAGATGTCACCATTCGAGGCTTTATATGGACGGAGGTGCCGTACACCTTTATCTTGGGATGATGTTGGAGAAAGAGCCTTGTTAGGACCAGAAATGGTCGTGGACGCAGCAGAAAAGGTGAAACTTATCAGAGACAGACTGCGAGTGGCGCAGGACAGACAGCGGCATTGGGCAGATAGTCACCGTAGACCCCTAGAGTTTCAGGTATTGTTTTGATTTGTTGGTTTGATTTGTGATTGTTTTATTTAGATTGCGTGTTAAGATCGTTGTTCTAGATTGGCGATTTTGTGTTCCTACGGATTTCTCCGACACGGGCATGATTCATTTCGGCAGAGGAGGGAAGCTTAGTCCACGATACATCAGGCCCTTCAGTGTTCATGCAAGGGTCGGTGCAGTGGCCTATAGACTAGACTTGCCGCCTGCTCTAGATGGAGTGCATAACGTGTTCCATGTGTCGCAGCTGAGACGGTACGTGGCAGATCCTGGTCACGTATTAGATCACTCGGAGATCGAAGTTGGACCGACACTCAGCTATCCTGAACAACCGGTGGAGATCTTGGATCGTAGAGAGAAGATATTGCGGAACCAGACTATTCCCTTGGTTCGTATTGCATGGAGAAATCACTCTCCAGGAGAATCAACTTGGGAGAGAGAGGACGAAATGCGCGAGCGGTATCCATATCTCTTCGAGACTTGTGGTATAATTCATTAATTGATTGCTTGTTCTAGTGATAGTTAATTAAATTTCGAGGACGAAATTCTTTTAAGGAGGGTAGACTTGTCACCCCCACTTTTTTGGATTAAGGGTATTTTCGTCTTTCCGTAATTAATGAGTAAATGATTGCATGATAATTGATTATTCTCAATTTTCGGTGATTTTAATTTGTTGCACCTCACCGTCGTTTTGAATTTTGAACCCCACTTGCATTCACTTTTATTAAATTGATTCGTAAGTCAAACTTGTACAACCTTTCATTGTTTAGACACCTTGGTGCAAGAGTACATTGAGGTATCCTTTTCGTTGAACGATACGTATATAAACCCAAATTCTCCTTTAGGTGTAAATTCCATAAATTCTTAGGAGTGTGTAATACAACATCAAAATTCCTGAACCATGGCCTCAGACCATCGAACCAATGCATCTTAGCAATTTCTTTATTAAAATTTCAACCATTGTAATACCCATGAGAAAGCCCAATTCCAGGAAGGCCATGACCAGACCTAATCCTAGGTCAACCCAAAGTCTACTATGATCATATATATACATAAGTATAGCTTCCTTATTCTTTTCAACCAAAACCTAATACACCCCCAGCCGACCATCTCAAACCCCCCCCCGACTTTACTGTTCCTCATCGGACATCGCCGAGCGCCGGACACCCGCTGTCCCCGAGCGCTGAACGCCGAGCCCCGAGCCCCGAGCGCTGAACGCCGAGCGCCGAGCCCCGAGCGCTGAGCGCTGCCGACCGAGAAGTTCCCGCGGAGACCGACGCTGCCGACCGAGAAGTTCCTGCGAAGACCGACGCTGCCGACCGAGAGTTCCCACGCGGACTGACTGCTCGACGACCGGAGTTCGACGACCGACCCTGCACATCGACCAGCCTTCCCTGTTCGTGACCATCGCCTCGTAATCGTCATCGTTCCGAGCGCAGGTTAGCTCCTGTCCACGTTCCCATCATATCCTTCGATGATATACAAGTAACTAGGGACGTATGTATATACGTATTTGCATACGTATTGGTATATTGGTGTATATATATAATGTTTCCAACTAATATCTATATACTTGCGTATAAGTAATGTGTAGGTATTCCCTAGTATATCAATACGTGTATTATAATCATAATTAATGTAGGTTAATATATATGCCTACGAACCGTATAATGCTTAATTAGGTTAATACACTTATACATATCTATTATAAATGTAATTAATTAGTATGATGAGAGATTAGTTCATATTAAGTCCTATGTATCACATGTCCAAGATGTCTTGATTGTGACCATGGATACCCCGTAGCTACATCTACCTGTGACCATATAGCATGATAGTAGACTGCCATATATACACTGACGTACTGGCAAGACCGTACCATTGACTGTCTGTTATGCACAGCAATTACAGACGCGACCCCTAGTATGATCCTTGATTATTCGGTTGATCGTGTATTAGTGTGATGTCTGATGCAGTATTGTGTTTATGATATATCTATAGGACTGTTGGATCACTCAGACGGTACCTTGGAACCCAGACTTTGGTATTGCCAGCTAAGGACCACAGGCGAGTACATTCTCTGACAGTTTCCTTTATGTTGATTATCTCTATAATTCTTGTTGTATAGCGTACATGAATCTGACACTTTTCTTTACACGAGTTGGCATCGTTGAGACCTGTCACGAGGAGTCGTGATTGGAATCCATCGTGCTAGCTGGGGAAAAACGGGGAAGTATTAGTAGCTTATGTGATCATACCCCTTACATGCAGCATTAGCTCACCCACATCTCACGTCGGTGCAGCCTTACCCTTACATGCCTCATCGCTGTTATATTCTGGTTAGCCTGACCTGTTGGGGATGATCGCTAATCCATGTAATGAGTCATATAGTCCCAAGCCGATCACATGATATACTGATGTTTCACACACTTAGTTAGATGATTCTTGACATGTATCTTGATAGATTGATCTTGTATTTCCACATGTTCTAGTTGTTGTTCTTACATACACTTACATACCAGTTCTTTGTACTTGCGTACACTTGTAGTTCTATTCTTTGTCAGATGCATATTGATGATGATGTTCTAGTATTATTCCAGCATTTCTTATTTCAGTATCTTATTTCCAGTTATTCATATCTGTCTTGTATTTCTTTACACTGTGTTATAGTTTTTGTCAATATATGTGGAACTGCTGTTAGAGGTATATTTTCGTTCCAATCCTGACTGGATATTTTTTTCAGAGAACCTTGAGGATTTATGTACTACGAACTACGGACCAGGTATAGAAGCAGACTATGCACCAGAGATCCTAGAAGAGACTATGCTTCTAGATGAGACTTTGCCTACAGCTATTTAGATAGTATTTATTTATGCTTGAGACTTATGGAGGATATTGCAGTTTATGTTTAGACTTATGTTAAGTTTAATTGGAGACTTGTGTTGGACAGTTAGACTGTGAGTATCTTTATGTTTGAGACATGGTGTTTAACTATGTCATTTTCTTTTATCTTTTATCGTGCCTTATAGTTGTGGTGATTGAGTTATATTGTGAGATTATGGAGATGTATATTATTGACAGGTGTTTAGTTATCTAGTATTACTGTGACCTTGACAGCGTTCTACCGCCGATACTGTGGCGTAGGCTGGACGTACCCACGCTCTCGTGCCCCTATACCGGGTGCGGGTAGTGACACATTTTTAGTGGTGGCCCATGCAGGTCTAGTTTCGCAAGTTATGCGATATCGTGGTAGTACGACAACTTAGTTGTACTGCTGCAAGCCTGTGCTAGGATATAGGAAATAGGATCTAGAATGGGAATATGCTCAATCACCCTAGGAAATTCTGAACTTTATATTGCTATTCCAATAGATTGCTTCCTTTAGCGCTTTAGTATCCTTTCTTGATAATATCATATCTATCACCTTAATTGATTCTTTGATCTGTATTCAGGATGTCGCCGAATACTAGATCTATGAGAATGGGAGCAGCTAATTCAGAGAGGACTGCCACCTCTCAACCTGACGAACAGATACCTGGAGATTCTCCTACATCTCCTGTTCGTGTGGGAGTGTCTGCAACTAACGGGATTCTTCCTCCACCTATACAGAGGATTGCCCCAACTATGACAGACAACCTTCTACCACCACCGATACCAATTTTTGGAGGAGTGCCCGCTGACGGGGCACAGATGTTCGCACTGATGCAGGGCATGCTAGAGGCCCAGAGAGTAACAGCAGAAGCTCAGCGTGTTCAAGCTGAGGCTCAAAGAATGCAAGTAGAAGCACACCAGGCGCAGACCGAACTGATGAGAGAGAGCATGGAGAATGCTCATCAGATGACTCTCCAGGCTGTGGAGAGAGTAGCACGACAACCGCAACATCAAGGTCAGCAACAACAGAGGCCCGGTACCATAGTGGACTTTAAGAGGATGATGCCTCGAGAGTTCAAAGGCACAGAAGGAATACTATATGCTGACGAATGGTTAGAAGACATAGAAAGGAATTTGCGCTTATCACAGATTTCAGAGATTCTTCAGATAGAGGCCGCTGGCAGTCAGATGTTTGATATCGCACTGACGTGCTATCGTACAGAGCCGAGACTCGCTGCTGAAGGACTTACTTGGGAGGACTTTAAGGAACTCTTCAAAGAGAAATTCTTTCCGGACGTAGCCTTGGGAGCTTTAGAAAGTCAGTTTCATGACTTAGTCCAAGGAGGCATGTCAGTCGACGAGTATGCTGCAGAGTTTTGCCGATTGAGTCGATTTGCGCCATCGATAATTCGAGACCCAGGAGACAGAGCTCAGAAATTCAGAAAAGGATTGAATAGGGAGATCAAGTCTCGTATTTCGGGACGACGTACTCCTACATTTGAAGATATTCTAATGGATGCCCAGATTGCCGAAGATGACTTGGACCTCAGGCCCAAGAGAGGACGCGATACATCTGGAGCAACAGGAGGTAACACAGGACCAGCCAAGCGCCCACACTTTCAACAACAACATAGGTCGTACCAGCAACAACACCAGCAGCAACACCAGCAACAGGCACCAGTTCGAGGACATGCTCAGCAACAGCAACCACAAAGACATAATCAACTCGTTACCCCATGTTCGTATTACGGAAAGATGGGACATACAAGAGACATCTGCAGAAAAAGGTTGGGCACTTGCTTATCGTGTGGATCAGCAGCACATCAGCTGAGGGACTGCCCAACCATTCAGAATCGCCAAGGAGGAGGAGCCGCTCAGAAAGGACCAGCCAGAGCACCTATTGTACCAGGAGGCCAGCAGAGAGGACCTCCACTTCCATCACAGCAGGAGAGGTTTGCTCAGCAGCAGCAGCAACAAAGAGGAGCACCACAAGGACGAGCTTATGCCATGACCACTGAGGAGACCGAGCCAGCTGGAGACGTGATTTCAGGTTCAGTTTTACTCGATTCTACTCCAGCACTTGCATTATTTGATTCTGGCGCTAACCATAGTTTTGTATCTGTATCTTATGCCCTTAAACATCATTTAGAAACGGGACCATTAGATAGGACTTGCAAGATCACGACAGGAGGAGGTATTATCCCAGTCCGTGATTATTGCAAGGATCGGAGAGTGTCATTGGAAGGCCGAGAGTTGAGCGTGAGTTTACTCGTTATGCCACTTTCGGAATACAATATTGTACTCAGAATAGACTGGCTGAGTAAACACCATGCTTCTATAGATTGTCGCGGAGGAAGAGTAGTATTTCGACCACCAGGAGAGCCAGAGTTTGAGATTGCCAGAGGAACAGAGGAGCGGAGCAGAGGCACTTTTTGCGGAGCCAGGGCGGAAGAAGAAGAGTTACCGCAGCCACTTATAGCGGAGTTCCTGGATGTATTTCTAGAGGAGTTGCTAGGTTTGCCACCAGACAGAGATGTTGAGTTCTCTATAGACTTGATACCAGAAGCGGAACCTATTTCACAATATGTCTATAGAGTTAACAACAACGAATTGGTAGAACTTAAGAAACAAGTTGAGGAGCTGCAAGACAAAGGTTTTATTAGATCCAGTTCATCGCCATGGGGAGCACCGGTATTATTTGTACCGAAGAAGGATGGCACGGTACGTATGTGTATCGATTATAGAGCTTTGAATAACCTCACTATCAAAAATAAATACCCGCTGCCGAGGATAGATGATCTTTTCGATCAATTGAACGGAGCAAAGGTGTTTTCAAAAATAGACTTGAGGTCAGGCTATCACCAGGTGAAAGTGAAGAAAGAAGACATACTGAAGACCGCCTTTCGAACCAGATATGGCCAGTTTGAATTTACAGTAATGCCATTTGGTTTAACCAATGCACCAGCAGTATTTATGAACTTGATGAACAAGGTATTCCACCAGTACCTTGACAAGTTCGTAGTGGTGTTTATTGACGACATTCTAGTATATTCAAAAACCCCAGAAGAGCACGAAGAGCACCTGAGAATAGTCTTAGAAACTCTCAGAAGAGAGAGATTGTACGGGAAGCTTTCAAAGTGTGAGTTCTTTCTTGAAGAGGTTGAATTTCTTGGACACATGGTGACAGGAGACGAAATTTCAGTTAACCCAAAGAAGATAGAGGCAGTGAAGTCATGGACTACCCCCAGCACGGTAGCTGAAATCAGGAGCTTTCTCGGACTAGCAGGATACTACAGAAGATTTGTACAAGACTTCTCCAAGATTGCAGAGCCAATGACTAGGCTGACCAAGAAAGATGTGGAATTTGTCTGGACAAAAGAATGTCAAGCCGCATTCGATGAGCTGAAAAGAAGATTGACGACAGCGCCAGTTTTGACGTTGCCATCAGGGATAGGTGGATTCACTATCTACAGTGATGCTTCGGGAAAAGGGTTGGGATGCGTTCTTCAATAACACGGAAAAGTAATTGCCTATGCTTCGACACAATTATGCCCTCATAAAAAGAACTACCCCACTCATGATCTGGAGTTAGCAGCAGTTATCTTTGCCCTAAAGCTGTGGAAGCACTATCTGTACGGAGAGCGTATGGAGATCTTCACGGACCACAAAAGCTTAAAGTACGTGTTTACACAGAAGGAGCTGAATATGAGACAGAGAAGGTGGTTGGAATTGATGAAAGACTTTGATATCTCATTACAGTATCATCCAGGGAAAGCCAACGTAGTCGCGGATGCCTTGAGCAGGTACCCAATGGCTATGTGTTTGACTTCGGATAGACACTTATTAGCTGATCTTGAGAGCTTGGAAATTGAGGTATTAGTTCCAGGAGCTGAGATTCAGATGTGGGGACAGCAGATTCAATCAGAGCTGATAGACAGAATTAGAGCTGCGCAGTACGATGATGAGACTCTATGAAATATTAGAGCACAAGTTCAGGCAGGATTGATAGACGATTTTACTATTACGGATGATGGATCCTTACGACATGGCACGAGGATGTGTATGCCAAGTGGAGAGCTGCGTGAAGAAGTTTTACAGGAGGCACACCGCTCTCAGTATTCGATGCATCCCGGAGCCAACAAGATGTATCGAGATTTGAGGAGGCATGTATGGTGGTATGGTATGAAGCGCGAAGTAGCACGCTTCGTATCCCGATGTTTAGTGTGCCAACAGGTGAAAGCAGATCGACAGAGGCCAGGAAGATTGCTTCAACCTTTACCCATTCCAGAATGGAAGTGGGAGCACGTGACTATGGACTTTGTTTCAGGGCTTCCTCGTTCTCCAGGAGGAAAGGACGCAATTTGGGTCATCGTGGATAGGTTGACCAAATCAGCCCACTTCTTGCCTTTTAAAGTGGGTACTTCGACGGAGAGGCTAGCAGAGATGTACGTACAGCAGATTGTCAGATTATATGGAGTTTCTGTGAGTATTGTCTCAGATCGAGATAGTCGTTTTACTTCCCATTTCTGGAGGAGCCTGCAGTCTAGCTTGGGCACTCAGCTCAAGTTCAGTACCGTATATCACCCTCAGACAAACGGGCAGTCTGAAAGGACTATTCAGACTCTAGAAGATATGTTACGCACTTGCGTATTGGAACTTGGAGGTTCTTGGGAGGATCATTTACACTTGGTAGAGTTTGCTTACAGCAACAGCTACCAGGCCAGCATTGAGATGTCACCATTCGAGGCATTATATGGACGTGGTGCCGTACACCTTTATCTTGGGATGATATTGGAGAAAGAGCCTTGTTAGGACCAGAAATGGTCGTGGACGCAGCAGAAAAGGTGAAACTTATCAGAGATAGACTGCGAGTGGCGCAGGACAGACAGCGGCATTGGGCAGATAGTCACCGTAGACCCCTAGAGTTTCAGGTATTGTTTTGATTTGTTGGTTTGATTTGTGATTGTTTTATTTAGATTGCGTGTTAAGATCATTGTTCTAGATTGGCGATTTTGTGTTCCTACAGATTTCTCCGATACGGGGCACGATTCATTTTGGCAGAGGAGGGAAGCTTAGTCCACGATACATCAGGCCCTTCAGTGTTCTTGCAAGGGTCGGTGCAGTGGCCTATAGACTAGACTTGCCGCCTGCTCTAGATGGAGTGCATAACGTGTTCCATGTGTCGCAGCTGAGACGGTATGTGGCAGATCCTGGTCACGTATTAGATCACTCGGAGATCGAAGTTGGACCGACACTCAGCTATCCTGAACAACCGGTGGAGATCTTGGATCGTAGAGAGAAGATATTGCGGAACCAGACTATTCCCTTGGTTCGTATTGCATGGAGAAATCACTCTCCAGGAGAATCAACTTGGGAGAGAGAGGACGAAATGCGCGAGCGGTATCCATATCTCTTCGAGACTTGTGTATAATTCATTAATTGATTGCTTGTTCTAGTGATAGTTAATTAAATTTCGAGGACGAAATTCTTTTAAGGAGGGTAGACTTGTCACCCCCACTTTTTTGGATTAAGGGTATTTTCGTCTTTCCGTAATTAATGAGTAAATGATTGCATGATAATTGATTATTCTCAATTTTCGGTGATTTTAATTTGTTGCACCTCACCGTCGTTTTGAATTTTGAACCCCACTTGCATTCACTTTTATTAAATTGATTCATAAGTCAAACTTGTACAACCTTTCATTGTTTAGACACCTTGGTGCAAGAGTACATTGAGGTATCCTTTCCGTTGAACGATACGTATATAAACCCAAATTCTCCTTTAGGTGTAAATTCCATAAATTCTTAGGAGTGTGTAATACAACATCAAAATTCCTGAACCATGGCCTCAGACCATCGAACCAATGCATCTTAGCAATTTCTTTATTAAAATTTCAACCATTGTAATACCCATGAGAAAGCCCAATTCCAGGAAGGCCATGACCAGACCTAATCCTAGGTCAACCCAAAGTCTACTATGATCATATATATACATAAGTATAGCTTCCTTATTCTTTTCAACCAAAACCTAATACACCCCCAGCCGACCATCTCAAACCCCCCCCCCCGACTTTACTGTTCCTCATCGGACATCGCCGAGCGCCGGACACCCGCTGTCCCCGAGCGCTGAACGCCGAGCCCCGAGCCCCGAGCGCTGAACGCCGAGCGCCGAGCCCCGAGCGCTGAGCGCTGCCGACCGAGAAGTTCCCGCGGAGACCGACGCTGCCGACCGAGAAGTTCCCGCGAAGACCGACGCTGCCGACCGAGAGTTCCCACGCGGACTGACTGCTCGACGACCGGAGTTCGACGACCGACCCTGCACATCGACCAGCCTTCCCTGTTCGTGACCATCGCCTCATAATCGTCATCGTTCCGAGCGCAGGTTAGCTCCTGTCCACGTTCCCATCATATCCTGCGATGATATACAAGTAACTAGGGACGTATGTATATACGTATTTGCATACGTATTGGTATATTGGTGTATATATATAATGTTTCCAACTAATATCTATATACTTGCGTATAAGTAATGTGTAGGTATTCCCTAGTATATCAATACGTGTATTATAATCATAATTAATGTAGGTTAATATATATGCCTACGAACCGTATAATGCTTAATTAGGTTAATACACTTATACATATCTATTATAAATGTAATTAATTAGTATGATGAGAGATTAGTTCATATTAAGTCCTATGTATCACATGTCCAAGATGTCTTAATTGTGACCATGGATACCCCGTAGCTACATCTACCTGTGACCATATAGCATGATAGTAGACTGCCATATGTACACTGACGTACTGGCAAGACCGTACCATTGACTGTCTGTTATGCACAGCAATTACAGACGCGACCCCTAGTATGATCCTTGATCATTCGGTTGATCGTGTATTAGTGTGATGTCTGATGCAGTATTGTGTTTATGATATATCTATAGGACTGTTGGATCACTCAGACGGTACCTTGGAACCCGGACTTTGGTATTGCCAGCTAAGGACCACAGGCGAGTACATTCTCTGACAGTTTCCATTATGTTGATTATCTCTATAATTCTTGTTGTATAGCGTACATGAATCTGACACTTTTCTTTACACGAGTTGGCATCGTTGAGACCTGTCACGAGGAGTCGTGATTGGAATCCATCGTGCTAGCTGGGGAAAAACGGGGAAGTATTAGTAGCTTATGTGATCATACCCCTTACATGCAGCATTAGCTCACCCACATCTCACGTCGGTGCAGCCTTACCCTTACATGCCTCATCGCTGTTATATTCTGGTTAGCCTGACCTGTTGGGGATGATCGCTAATCCCTGTAATGAGTCATATAGTCCCAAGCCGATCACATGATATACTGATGTTTCACACACTTAGTTAGATGATTCTTGACATGTATCTTGATAGATTGATCTTGTATTTCCACATGTTCTAGTTGTTGTTCTTACATACACTTACATACCAGTTCTTTGTACTTGCGTATACTTGTAGTTCTATTCCTTGTCAGATGCATATTGATGATGATGTTCCAGTATTATTTCAGCATTTCTTATTTCAATATCTTATTTCCAGTTATTCATATCTGTCTTGTATTTCTTTATACTGTGTTATAGTTTTTGTCAATATATGTGGAACTGCTGTTAGAGGTGTATTTTCGTTCCAATCCTGACTGGATATTTTTTCCAAAGAATCTTGAGGATTTCTGTACTACGCACTACGGACCAGGTATAGAAGCAGACTATGCACCAGAGATCCTAGAAGAGACTATGCTTCTAGATGAGACTTTGCCTACAGCTATTTAGATAGTATTTATTTATGCTTGAGACTTATGGAGGATATTGCAGTTTATGTTTAGACTTTGCCTACAGCTATTTAGATAGTATTTATTTATGCTTGAGACTTATGGAGGATATTGCAGTTTATGTTTAGACTTATGTTAAGTTTAATTGGAGACTTGTGTTGGACAGTTAGACTGTGAGTATCTTTATGTTTGAGACATGGTGTTTAACTATGTCATTTTCTTTTATCTTTTATCGTGCCTTATAGTTGTGGTGATTGAGTTATATTGTGAGATTATGGAGATGTATATTATTGACAGATGTTTAGTTATCTAGTATTACTGTGACCTTGATAGCGTTCTACCGCCGATACTGTGGCGTAGGCTGGACGTACCCACGCTCTCGTGCCCCTATACCGGGTGCGGGTCGTGACAAATACGAGCATACGAACAAAGGATTACCAGAATAGGATATCAATCCACAATTGTCTTGACAAATCCCATTTGAATTCGTTAAACGCCTTGATCCTGATACTTCTATTCTATTACCTCACCCTTGAACTCTTTATTATTGATCTTCGTCTTCCATTATTTCGGAAAGATGAAACCTCGTGCTTGGTATAAGATAATATATAGACAGTACTAGATATACCCCACAGGCCGGTCGCATTGTTGATGACCCTTTTATATATGATTAAGGGAATATCATTGGTGATATGGTTGGTGTTAAAGACTTGAGGATTCAATAACATGATTAAATAAGTTGGGGCATAGCTTTATTAGATGTATAGCCTTTGATGATAGATGGGTAAATTCTAAGTTGGGTAGAGACCGCAATGTTCACTTGAGAGGAATCATTTAGACTGTAATTAAGTGAGATTGGATAGAGAGAACCCCACCATATTTTAATTTTGAGGACAAAATTTTTATAAGTTGGGTAGATTGTAAGCCCCCTGATTTTTCGTAATTATTAATTTGGACTTTTCATAATTTTTGAAATTTTTCGGGATTTTTCTGTAATTAAAACCTAGGCTCTTGGTAATTAAATGTTTTTTAATTACTGTTAATTAATATTAAAATATTATGGAAATAATATTTTATGGTGTAAAATAGAAAATCGGACATAGGGTACTTTTTCGGGAATTTATTGGACTCCGAAAGCATTTATAAAGCCCTAAAAACCGATGTAGAATTAAACCGAATTAAACCCGTGCCAAACGCCCAACATCCCCATGAGAGCCGAAGCCAAGCCCAAGGAGAGTTGACCCAGCTCAAATCCTAGGTCAAACCCTAGTCCAATTACTGCATGTATAAATACATATTTTCTAGTTTTCCTCCACAAACAAAAAGAAAAAAAAAATCCCAAATAACCCTAATCCCTAAACCTAACCCTAACCCTAAGCCGCCGCCCCTAGCCCAGCCACTTCCTCCGTCGCCCCGTTCGGCCATGCGCCGCTCCGCCCGGCCATGTCTCCCCCTTCTCCGCCACGTCGACCTCCCCGCTCCGCCTCGCCCGGCGCCACCCGCTCCCCCTCAGCCTATAAATCCCCTTCTCCCCCTCGAATCCGGCCACCACTCCTCCCCTGAACCCTAGGCCTCCGCCGGCTGCTCCCCCGTCAACGACCTCCTCCTCCTCTTCCTCCTTTTTCCCCGCACGGCTCCACTCCTTCCCGCCCCAGTCGTCGGAGACCCGAGCTCGAGCCGACCCCGCTGCCCCCTCGACCCCTTCCCCGAGCACGGCTCCCCCTCTCTCCTCCTAGCCGCCCTCGACGTCTCCCCGTCCCAGCCGACTCCGGTCAGCCCCCCCGACGCCGCCTCTGGCCGTCCGAGCCTGCGCCGCCTCCGGCCACCCTCGCTAGTGCTGCCCCAGCCAGCTTCGGCCCTAACCTTAGGGTGGACACAGGACCCGGATACTTCGAACTCGACACTCGGACACGAGAAAATATAGTTTTCGGAGCCCTGTTCAGGTACCCATTTCTCTCTGCTCGTTTACCCGTTTTTGATTCCGTCTGTTGCATCACGAACCCTGAGTGACCCTCTCGGTGCCCGTGCAACCCGCTCGGTGTATCGCGTCCTGTGGCGATCGCGAACCGCGATCCAAAAACAGGAAAAATAATGCCCTGATTTACCCCAGAACCGAGTGCGCCCGGCCAAACGGGACGACTTGGTCGCGTGCGGTCTTCACCGATACGTGCGCGCTGTCGATACGGACGTGCAGGATTTCGCAGAAGTTGATTTGGATGTGCGTGCACACCGAAATCAATGCGTATCCGCGGACACCGTCCCGTATCCGTCAGTTCTGGAATGCGTCGTAACTTTGTGTACACACGTCGGATCAAGACGAAACTTGTGCCATCGGACTCATAGCAATATGCTGGTCCTGTGACCAAAGTTTGGTTCGATTCTGAGAACGTTGACAAAATTGCGTATCGTGGGCCCCACAGGCTCCACTTGACGGGCGATTTTGAGATCGACTCATCGGAATCCAGTTCTGGAAGTTCCGTTGGGTTCATATCATCGTTCCTGACTTGTTGACACTAAGTGTGATGAATTTGGAGACCTTTGACCCTGACACGGTTTTCGGTGCAAAGCGACCCACATGTGGACCCCGCTTTGACCAGAAACTATGATTTTTGCCCTTGTGTCCAAATTGGACTTAAGGACAGGCGTTTCTAGCTAATTGATATTTTTTGAATCTAATGGTAATATTTATTTCAGCAACTGGAGTAGTACCTGCAAATCACACTGAGACCAGAGCTACATTTGGAGCCAGAACCCCAGGCAAGTGTACCTCGCCAAAACTTGCAGTTCTTGTTACTTATTTCTTTGACTTATATATATATATATATTTTGGTTCATGCATGACCTAGGACCATGTGACTTACTTAGCATCCGATTATTAGTCGGGTGCCAACACCGTACGCGCCGTTGTGTATTGTCATCTAGACATGGATACTGAGACCCTATATTTCTCTTACTTGTCTTATCAAGTACATCATGACCCAGGACACTTGACACTATTCATGAGACAGAATCTTCTTGAGACATTCATGGTGATTCTGTATACGATACAGGTTTCATGACAAATTCTTTATATATATGCTTAGAGCTTATTATGACTTGCTGCATTAGATATGATCTTACGTGACATGGACATGGGGCCACATGGACGTGAGACGTATGATTACATTGGGTGGGGAGAGACACGCAGGCTACTGGTTGATTTTATATTATGCCGGCGTCTCAGTCTTTCGCTGAGCTAGACGACCACATGATATCACTGCTACCGGCTCCCCGACACAGAGCTTGTAGTGGTTTCAGCCTGAGTTCTAGTGCTGCTTTCATCTTGTATATCACTTAGCTGGTTATTTAGTATTTCCCTATTGTTTCATCTATTGCTGGAGAGACACACATGCTACAGGTTGACTATATTGTGCCGGCGTCTCAGTCTCTCTCCGAGCTAGACAACTACATGATATCACTGCTACCGGCTCCCCTACACAGAGCTTGTAGTTGTTTCAGCCTGAGTACTGGTGATGTTCTCACCTGCATTTCATATAGATGGTTACATATTTACCCTGTTTATTTCATTGACTATTTTACTGCATTATTATGGCTTGTATTTTCTGTACCTTATTATGTCCCCTGAGGACCTGGATCCGGATTATATCCCCAGGATTAGCAGAGGAGATCCACCCAGAGTTATACAGTACAGGAGCATTAGCAGGAGCAGAAGCAGAAGCAGGAACAGGAGCAGTTACTGGAGCAGTACCAGATCCAGTAGACGAGTGATCACCGAGGGTATCTTCTGAGTATATACTGTTCCATACTCAGTATTGGCTGTAGTTATCTTTATTCTTGTATCTTGACAGATGTATCAGACTCATTGTCGGGTTATTTCCTGAGTTTACATTTTATTGAGATATGATCTTGCTTTATGATTCTGATATTGTGGTATTTATTTTGTGGATGAGATTAGTATATTTGGACCCTTACTGTTATTTTACAGCTTAAGTATGCCCCGATGGATCCATTAAATTGGGTTTGTCCATCGGTGTGTACTGCTGGCCATTGCCACGTGTCTAGTCCCTTGGTATTTTGGGACTGGGGTGTGGTCTTCCTCTACGGAGTCGAGTAGCGTAGTCAGAGAGTTAGATTTACGAACCCATATTGGTGCAAACATTATTTGCGCATCCAACCATAGAATACTAGATACGATATTCATGTGACAGTCTTTCTCGACTTGTTCGTGGTACTTGGACACTGGATAGGACTACAAGATACGATATAGGGATGATTATAGTGATACATAGTGACTAAGACTTGTGCTGATAGTTAGAGGTTATGAGCTTGCGTGTCTTGATTGAGACGTGAGGTTACATTTGGTGGAGAGAGTCTTCATCGTGCTCTGGGCATATTTTACTTATTACTATTTATTGTGTATTAGGCTTTAGGTTCCCTCTGCAAAATATAAGGTATTACATATATATGTACAGCTTCCTCTTGGTTCCCCTACACGAAGCCTTGAGATCTTGCGTGAGTACTAGCCCGGGGTACGATACCCTACTCTCATTTGCATATCACATAGTTGGTCATAGTAGCTTTCCCCATTTTCATAACATTATACTGTTTACTTCTGGCTTGTTATTTTCTTGTACCTTGTTACGTCCCTTTGAGGACCTGGTCCCCTGCCAGTTTTACAACATAGACAATTATGGAGCCTTTGGAGTTGTTGATGTGTATTGCTTATCATGCGGACATTAGTGCCAGGTACTTATATCATTTCTACCAGAGTTATGGTTATTTATTCATATTTCTTATTCATCTGCTGATGTGGCCTGATTTTTATAGACTCATATTTATTTTTTTAGTCTATTTGAGCTTATGTGTTACTGGGCGGCCGAATTTAGCACAAGTAGTTCATTCTTGATATTTTATTCTTTATGTGGATTATGACATAGATATTTTTAGTATTCTTAGATAGTTACCCTTATTATACAGCTTATACGTATTCGAGTCGGACCAGAATCTGGTCGAATGCATAGTTGGTATGTTACGTATTCCTAGTCCTACGTATTTGGGACTGGGGCATGATAAAAGGAGAATCTTTATCACACAAATTTGCAAATACAAGCATCTGGTGTAGAAGCATAAAAAATACGCTGCAGAGTTATACGCAGTATTTCAGTGCTGTGTGGCGTAAGACGTGACTTCAGACCCATCGGCGTACAAACAGAGCTTTATCGCTAGTGCAGCGTAAAACATAGCTCCAAAACTACCCGCGTAATGCAGTGTTTACAGGCTGCCTCAGCGTACAAAGGTTGTTACATCGCCACCCTAGCGTAAAACCCGCTCACTTTTAATGCGGTGACAGGTTGTACGAGGGACTCTTTGTATTCCTCGAACGAACCTGTCAAATCATGTAGTGAATCTGACTCTTTGACTCCTGACATCTGACTCCTGACAGAGAGTACTGCACGACTATCCAGACGACGGTTGTTATGATGGTGCGGCACAGAGACCCAAACCGTCGTTTAGTGACATTTCCTTGGTATAAACTGCTTTTACGCATACAAGGGAATACGCTGCCTAGTTTTACACAGGCAAATGTGAGCTTTTACGCTCTGCAGAAGACAAATGGACTGCCACGTCAAAAACTGCTCTTCGTAAAGAGCTCGAGGCACGTCTCTGCAGTTAATGCACAGGATGGGGGCAAATCTCTGCATTTAATGCACGAGATTTGGTTATATTTTCAAAGACTGGGCGAGCCATAATTACGGCTAATACGTCCACATCATAACCTTTACACATTACGCCATCAGGCTATTTTCAGCTATGGGAGCACGCTGTACGCTATCTCCTTAGAATACGCCAACCGAGCTATTCTCAGCTGTAAGGAGCACGCCGTATGCTATCTCCCCGGAATACGCCAACTCAGGCTACATTTTGCATTGGTGCGTAATAAGGCTATTTGGTCCAGATTGAGCTCAAGTCCTCAGTCAAGAAAGGAGGATCGGCTATCTTCTACGCTAGCTACCCATCTATGCAGCATCAGGCTTCTACACCTACTGGGCTTCTATGCCTACCTGGCCTCTACGCCAGTTTGACAACTACTTTGGCTTCTACGCCATGGTCACAGTTATTGGCTTCTACGCCAACCTTTTCTACGTGAGGGACAGCTACCTTCGTGGCTTGCATGCCGTGATCTTCGCAGCAGTTATATGCATTATCTCTTAATGGGACACGCGTCACACGCAGATTAAGAAGATCATTTATACATGGGTGGCAGTTATTATAACCATCGCATAAAAAGTGCCACACTCTCCACTGTCTGGCTTCTACGCCGACTGGACGGTTACTGTCACTAAAATCCTATAAATAGAGACCTCTATTGACAGAGGTCCGGGGGGAAAAATTAAAAACTTGGAGAATAGAAGTCAAAAATTCAAAGAACAGAGAGAGAAGAGCTCAGACAGAGAGTAGTGATCGACGATTTTGGCATCGAGCATCTACTCCCCTTTGCAATCTTTGAAGCTTTTCCGTCTTCTACAGCACTTCTTCATCATCGTGTGGTCCAAGGGACAAAGTGATCGACTGCAGATCAGACTCCTACAGCAATATTTACCCAGATTAAAACTTGTACTTGACATCCTCGTATAGGATTAATTGTACTTCTTGTTTGTAAACCAAAGAGAGGGTTTCGTATAAACCTTGTTTTATTTCTTTCGTTTATTATCAAACACAAGATGGCGACTCTGATGGGGAACTCTTTCTTATCTGATGAGAAAGCAATTGCTCAACACGATATAGTATCAGTAGGTGTCACGACCCGCACCCGGTTTAGGGGCACGAGTGCGTGGGTACGTCCAGCCTACGCCGCAGCATCGGCGGTAGAACGCTGTCTAGGTCATGTAACTATCTAATCAAACTCACGTGAATACCCAACTCCATAAGGAGACGTGGATATCATAAAATAATGTTAGAAATACTCAATCACCTAAACTAAAGCACGATGAGATATAAAGGCAAACAAAAAAGTACAAGACAAGTCTAACGACAGAATAATCATACCTGCAATCAGTAACATCCAATCCCCAAGTGTGTCAGAAACAAGTCCACTAAGGTCACAGTCTGAAAAATATTTTCCAGTCAGGAAGGAGCAAAGTACATCTCTAAATAACAGTTCTTTATTAATGATATAGACTATGTAGCAGTTCTAGATAGAAATATACGAGATGCATGTATAGGTACGGGAAATGTACAATAAAAGAAATACTGGAAATACTGTAAGTAAATGCAGGAAAAGAAACAATATGTCAACGATTAAGAATCCTATGACTAAGTGTGTGAGTACTAGCTTTAACATGTGATCGGCTTGGGAACTTGATCAGGCTGGTTACATATGATTAGCTATGATTCATGTAAGGTCAGGCTAACCGTTGGTTAGCTATGATGCATGTAGAGGTCAGGCTAATCACATGTAATAGCTATGAAGCATGTAAATGGTCAGGCCGCACCCGACGTGAGATGTGGGGTGAGCTATGATGCATGTAAAGTTGGGTATGATCACATATCTACACTAAAATACTCCCCACCCCCGACTGGTATAGTAGATCCAATCATGGTACGCTATGGCACGGGATTCCCTAGGGAGGTAGCAAATCTCCCCGGGTCTCAGTGTCTGTACATGCACAAGATAACAAGGAAACAAGTCTTGTACAAGCTACACCATGAATAAGGAATAACATCTCATGACGAGATCTGTGTATACCAATCCGTGTAACCAGCGTGTCGAAATATGGATATTTACACTAGATACAATAAAACATAGGAGATATCATGAATTAGAAACTAATCAGAGAATGTACTCGCCTTGGGTCCTTAGCTGTCAATACCAATGTCCTGTCCCAGAGTATCGTCTGGAGAATCCGACAGTCCTATAAACATATAATAATATCACTTGTATCAGATGCTACACTAACACACAATAGAAATACCCTAGCCTCAGGGCTATGCCAGGCATGGCTCTAGTCAACTAGGGTCATCTAGTTAGACAGACATCTATAACACATATACCCATTTTTAACTAACATTAACACCTACAATATTTACTTGCACCAAAATAAATACATATACAATATATATATACCATTTAATTCATGTATAATATATATATAGGTTGAACAATATATTTACCATATATATTAATTTTATATATTAAAATATACTAAGTATGTATACAAAATACATGTATATACATATACAAGTTATATATATCAAAATATACTAAGTATATACAAAATGCATAAATATACATATACCAATTTACATATACTAGAATACATAGTTATATATACCAATTTATATTAAATATATACATATACATATACATATGTTAGGGTTATACCAAAATTACGTACAAAATCTGTATAAGTAAATATACATTAAATAGAAATATTTTATTATATACATATATTCATACGTTAAAATATACGTACCATATTTATATATATATATATACAACCAATATTTATACGTATACCAGGAAAAATATATATATATATATATATACTGAATATATATATCTATATATATACCAAATAATATGTATACCAAATAATACACATACTATACACCAAAATACGTTTATACATATATATACTAATAAAACATTTTCATATATCATATATATATATATATATATATATATATATATATATATATATATATATATATATATATATATATATATATATATATATATATTAATACATACATATACTAAAGTATATATATACTATGCTTATATATGTTTAACATTTAATTAAATAAATAATATACATGTACATATATTAAAAATATACATTACTAATGTATTTATATACTATACATATTCACGTATTAAACATTAACTAAATAAATACTATTTATATACATATACGTATATACGTATGTATATATATATATATATACTTATATATATACAAAGGAAGAAGGAAGAAGAAGGAAGAGAGGGCTCACGGTGGTGCTGGACGATGATGGTGGTGGTGCAGCGGGCCGCCGGGGTGAGTTGCAGAGGGAGGACAGCAGGCCGGAGAGAAAACTGGAGGAGAGGTTGGATGTGCAGTGGGGTCGGGGCAGGCCGGAGCAATGACTGCCGGAGTTGGGATCCGTCTGTGGGGGAGGTGCACGGTGGGGACACGACCGGGGTTGCCGGACTGTGAGGTGGGGGAGACTCGGCGTAGGGGGCGACTGTTGATGGCTGGAGATGGTGATAATGGTGGTGGTTGGGAGGTTGCAGGCCGGAGCTGCAGCCAGCGGGCCGTCGGGTGCACGGTGGGGATGTGTAGGTGATGGTCGATGGGGGATGGCCGTCGGGAGCGGGTCGAGGCTCGGCTGGTCGGCTAACTGCAGGGAAGAGCAGCGGGGAATCGCCGTTGCAGTCCGGGGCCGCCCGGGGAAGGAGATGCTCGGGGATGGCGAGGTGGTGGACCGAGGTGTGGGGATCTTGTCGACGCCGGAGGGGGAGATGGAGTGAAGAGTTCGGCCGGAGGGAAGCTAGGAGGAGGCCGGAACTGCAGACCGGAGCTGGGCTCGGGAGGGGCTAGTGAACAGTGATGGGTTCCTTTCCCCCCCTCTCATCAATTCAAAAAATGAGAAGAAGAAGAAGAAGAAGGGAAGAAGAAGAAGAGAAGAAGAAGAGAAGAAAAATGGAAATAAGGAAGAGAAAGAGAAAGCTACGGTTGGGGGCTTGGGGCTAGTGGGGAGGTGTGCTCCCCTATGTTTTTGGGGATTAGGGTTTGATGTGACATGACATTATATAGGGAGAGAGGGTGTGTTAATTTAAGGGTGAGGATGGACCCATTAAATGAGTGGTCCAGATTTGTCATGAGGGGAAAAATAATTCATGTAGGAATGAGGGTGAGGTTTAGTTAAAAATTAATATGGCTCCCTTATTGGTTTAAACAAATGGGTGTTGACACCAAAAATGCAAATGTGCAAATTAGCCCCTTAAATTTGGGTATTTGCACAGACGCATAAAATGACGAAAATTTGGCGGGCGGTTCGGTGTCCGATATTTTGTAGGGTCAGGGGGCGCTATATGATCGGTATGGGCTCAATTAGCAGGGCACTGGAATTAAATTGGGATTTTCAGAATCGGTTTAAATAGTATCCTCAATTTAATTAGAAATGAATGCAAGTTGTGTTATAAAATTAATTAGGAGTACATGGGGCCAAAATCAGGTCAGGTCATCAATACCAATAATGAAGAAGACTCAGAACAGAATATTATCCTAATTTGGGCCGCACGAAAAATAGGTCAAGATTGCCTCCAATTTCGATTGGAACGCACAACGATACAAAATAGGAATTTATTAAATAAACGTCCGCGACAATTTTTGTGCGGCTAGAAATAAGGTACAGAGAGCATAATTATGAGTTGCAAAAATAGCAGAATGGAAGGCGGACATGTCTAGGGCAAGATTGTAAAATTTGTTGGAAGGCAAAAGTCAGGGTAGCGCTCCAAATATCGAAGCAAAGACAATGCGCAATAATTAATTAAAATACGGTAATTAATACAACCTCCAATAAATAAATTCTAAATAAAACAATTTAATACAAAATCCCATAATTCGAACAGGTGTTCGACTAGTGGCTTCTAGGTCAAGTCTACCAGCTCAAACATAAATAAACACTGTATATAATAATATATTAAAGTACACATCACATGCAATTATTTAATTTAAATACAATATTGAGAAATCATTTAATATAAATACCAAAATACTGATAATTATAAAAAGTCGAAAATACCCCTGTTTTCGGAACGTGGTAGTGACAGTAGGATCCATGAAGAAGACCTTGGTCGTCCAGTTCGACCAGTCCGCCTACGAAGATATGCTTCGAGCAGGGGGTAGCTCTCACTCTCTCTCTGTCCAAGACAACAGAAAACTGCGTAAGGTCTGGATGCCCAGGACATCCCCTACCATTCCTGCCGACTCTCCGGTTTCTCCGACCAACCAGGTTGTAGCTATACAACCTTCGCGCTCCGCACGTAAAACTCTGTCTCCCGTCAGAGACGTGGTAGACAAAACTTCTGGTGATGCCTCAGTACTAATCCAGAAGTCTACTCCACGCTCTGCGCGTAAAATTCAGTCTTCCGTCTGTGACGTGGCAGACAGAATTTTTGACAATGCCTCAGCGGCAAATCAGAAATTCTAAACCCGCTCCACGCGTAAAAATGCATCTTCCCTCTTTGGAAAAGCAGATGGTCCCTACAATTTACGCAAGGGAAAACAAGTGGCGGACTCCTCAACTTCTCGGCCTTTACACCACCAAGAGAAGAAGCTACCCGCTCTACAGATTATGCGACAAGCTGACGGCCGATCGAGGACTTCCTCATGTTTACACCATCCTGAACAAAATTCTAGATTATGCCAGGTCCAACCTCTCGGTGTAAAGAATGTCCAGTTTGCGGATAGATACGCTCCCCATGGATCATGTGCTGCTCATATGGCTAAATTGTTGTATTCCTACGGCAGGGAAAGGGTTGGGGTACCCAATATCCGTATTCCAACTGATATAAACAGAAGGAACAAGCCTTCTTCTTCTTCTTCTTCTTCTGTTAACCCTCCTGACTTGCGTAAACTCTTGATCCAGAAACGTAAAGACAGGAGTCATAACCAGGATTCAGTTCCCCTAACTGTCAAACGTGGGGAGATTATGTGGGAAGATGCGTCAACATCTAATATCGTCATGACATGTGGGCCATATGAAGATTCCGTCTTTATTGTTCCACCAACTCGCGACGACCAGCATCCAATAGTCTTCGGTCGCATGCGAAACAGTCCGATTGTACAAGAAGAGTCTCGCGAATCTGATGCTGGGAAAATACAAATCCATAAATATAGCCCACAAGCTTTAAAGATTATACAAAGCATGGGTTATGATTTGAAGTTGAAATAAGGCCTCAACTATGAAAAAGGCAGACGAACACCGTTGCATAGTAATCCTTACTGTCAACAAACTCGTTTTGGGTTGGGGTACATTGCATCTTCTGCAAAGTTAAAACCTCGAGAGTCTGATCCTGCACAATCAGAGGCAGGTTCTTCTAAATCAAATTCTGTGGGCAAATGCCACGACATGTCTGGGGGTAGTCTACCTCGACAAAATAAGGCAGCATCCAGAGCTGGGGGTAGAATTCCCTCTGAATCCGAAGATGATGCAACGACGATGATCTTCTCGGAAGATCATAAAACTCAGGCATCGGGAGCCCGAAGGACAAAAGGGACTTTCTCCTTCAATGAAGATGACATCATTGAAATCTTCAATATGTTGATGAAGGAATACAAACTTCGGCTACCCAACATCAGATATCCTGAAAGGCCTGGAAAAGTCGATGACCCAGATTATTGTCTCTTCCATCGGTACATTCATCACCCTACAAGGGCCTGCTATGTACTAAAAAGGAGAATTCAGGAGTTGATCGATGCCAAGGTCATCACTCTGCATCTGTAAATGAGGGGGCGATCACTGCAAATTGATTTCACTTTTTGCTCCTTCAAAAAGTACCGGATAAGGAGTCCTTAAAAGTCTCCCCCAGCGGAGCAAGCCTTTGGTCTATCTTCATGTTTGGGTAGACCACACTTAACGAATCACTCCTCAAAAGAGCGGTTCGGGCATTAGTTCACGTCCATATTACCTCTGAACTATTGTCCAAATATTTCTCTGTTTTCCCCAGCTGGGTTTGTCATGTTCATATTACCTCTGAACAAACCTTCCGAGTTTCGACTATCGATTATCACGTCCATATTACCTCTGATATCGGTTGTCATCTCAACTTAACACCTGTACTTAATTTTAAGTACACCAATGGTGTTAAGTCCACAAAAACTTTCTGAGTTTTTGGCTATCGATTGCCATGTCCATATTACCTCTGAGCAGATATGTACCTCCATCACCAATGGAGTCACAAACTCAAAAGTATGTCATGTTCATATTACATATGAACAAACTTTCCGAGTTTTTGGCTATCGATTATCATGTCCATATTACCTCTGATATCGGTTGTCATCTCAACTTAACACCCGTACTTAACTCTAAGTACACCAGCGGTGTTGAGTCCACAAAAACTGCCATGTCCATATTACGTCTGGCAGGGCTTGTCCCAAACCTATTATTTGCACTCTCGTGCGCAACAAATGATAGGTCCACAAAAAAAATTCCCCTGGGGAATGCCCGCAATGGAAAACAAAATGTTCACGTCCATATTATCTCAGAACTATCCTCATTTTCCTCAACAGAGAAAAAGTCAGTTCATGTCCATATTACCTTTGAACTACGTCTCTCCATAATCCCCACAGAGTCCATATTACCTCTGTCAAGATTTGTCTCAAACCTATTACTTGCACTAATGTGCGCAAAAAGTAATAGGTCCACTAAAAATTCCCCAGTGGGATGTCCTCAACAAATACGGTATCGTACTATGTCCATATTACCTCTAGTACAATATCCGTAATTCGTACAAACAATCATAAAGAAATGGGAGGGTCCTTATATGATTGTAAATGGCGCTTACAGATTAGCCAAGCCTAATGGAAATTTGGCAATAGCTACTATCAACTACAAAAATCCCGAAGAAGTACTTGATCTCCTTCGTTTAACGGAGTATGACGAAGATCTTATTCTGACGATACCATACACAAAGGTTAGCTGGATCATATTCTATCAGGTTCATGTGACCCCCGAATAGATATCCTTAACTAATTTGTAAGCCTATCATATTAATGATACCTCTGATAGTGTTTAGTATACAAATTTATTTGGATTATATTCTTTCAGGTTCATGTTAACTATGAATAGATTTACATTCAGCAAAACCTTAACGAAAGAATGTCATGTTAATGATACCTCTGATATCACTTTTACCCTAGCCTATCACATTCTAAAATGATGGGCCCACAAAGCCAGAACACGTGTCTTTATTATCTCCGAGAAATTACAGGAGAAACAAGAAAGTACATCATTGAGGAGGAGTAGTCAAATTACGGATCTGTTGTGCCAGAGTAACCATCCTCTCATCCCTGGTGCTCAAGACGTCGGTGCGAGACCGCTCCAGCCTTGCCGCCTCATTGTTCAAAGCAGATAGCTCGGACCGAGCATGAACAAAACCTACGTGGATGACACTTATATGCGTCAGGTTCTGCTGAGCCGTCTCCATTCGATCCTTCAACACGTCGTTAGCTGTTGATAAAGAGAGCCTTATCCTTGGCCTTAGCGAGGTCATCTTCCAATTTATGGACCCTCGCTGCCTCTTTCTTATATTCGGCCTCGCACTGAGTCAGCTGGGGAATGACATACTCCAATACTGCACGCTCTTGATCCATCTCCTGTTGTTGTTCCTGGACGGATTTGTTCAGAGATTCTATTTGCCCACCAAGCTCTGCAGTTAAGGAGTCATACCTATCTTGAACGAGACAGTCGATGCTGCCTCTAGGTAGTTACAAATAATCGTTAATGGGTTGTTCCAAACCATTAACTATTTGCTCTAGCGCATCATCTCTGTCATTATCGTTGAATTATCTAATCTGCGCTATACTGAAGTTGGAGGATGTCTTCAGAGCCTCGAAGCTTAGATTCTTCTCCATCACCATCGATATCAACGTTTTCAAAGTGGCGTAGAAAACGCTTGAGAACTGCTCAACTAACATGGCGAGATTCGAATGGGTGCTGGGGGTGGCTGCAATATCAGAGAATCCCCTTCCTGGAACGACTACAGAGGGTATCGTCACAGTCATCGCTTCAGTAGAGGGCACGACAAAAGAAGAAGCGCCAACAACGGTCGAAGTGGCTGGCGTACTCAAAGGAGGCATAGTCGTAATGACAGGCTCATCCTCCGCTTGAGATATTGGAACTATTTTGGGCGAGCCGGTACCGAAAATGTTTCCTCTTCGAAGTCGGGCACCTCCATGTTATCGGCAGGAGCTGAAACAGAGCCAAAAGGCGTGTCAACACTGCCCTTCCCGTAGATGTCTTCCCCTGAAAAGAAGACAAGAGAGAGTTAATATCAACATGATGTTAATTTTTGTAAAAAAGAGGCGTAAAGACGACATTTACCCATGGCCGATGGTATATATGGCGCGTCTGCAACCAGTACAGCTAAATCGTTTCTTAATGAGGCTAAGCGAGCTGTCATACCTGGGGAAGGGGGTGTGCTAACTGACACTGGCAGGTATTCCTCCAGGTCTTCACCGAGATCCACTCGAGGCTCACCGGGTGGAATCTCGCTGGATGTGCTTACAGACGCAGCATGGGTTTCTCCCGTTACTGGTCTGGATAAAGGTATTCTTATTTTGCTTGGCCTCGAAGGCGATCTCGTACCACTGCCAGAAGCGGTAGCAGCGACAGCAACTTCGAGCAAAGAATCTCCGGCACTGTCAGCCGGAACTGTGGAGGTTCCCTCTCTAATAGGCGAAGGAACTCTAATCAAAGGATCGCCCCCAACAGGGGAAACAGCAGGCTCACTCCTAGGAGCCTCATGACTGGAAGCCCTGACAGGACCACTAACAGTCTTCTTCTTCTTGCGAGGAAAAGCCTCCTTTAGAACAGGAACCCTTCATTTTCCAGAGATAACCAGAGGCTCAGCAGGTAGAGGTATTTCGCCTCTCGGTACTGTCAATAAAAACTCATCTGTACCGACAGCATCTTCACCTTTGTCAGAAGAGACTGATGGGACATCGTCTCTTCCCGCAGACTTAGAAGAGGGCATCCTAAAACTTCCACGCATATCAAAATCGCGATGGAAGGTATTGACGGCCACGTAAAACTGGGCGTACGAATGGAGGATGCGCAACTCCATGGAAAGAGAAGTCGTGGGTATAGTAAAGGCCGCTTCAGTACAACCCATTATGAAGTATCGCCATCCTCTTGCTCCATCAATAAGTCCACCTCTGGACTTGAAGCTGGTGATGGCATTGCCCACGTGCAACTGGTCATACCCAAACTGCCTGGCGAACTGACTAGGCAGATAGGGCTCCAAAATGCAATGGTCTTCACTTCTGTGCAATAAATGGGAGGGTCTAATGCAGACCAACCAATAAAAAGCTTCAGGAGAAAGAACGGTCTTCCCGTCACCTAAATCCTGAAGTCTCGTCCCCTGTTGATTGAGATGTACAGTGGGGACGGTGCAGAAGAGCTTCTAGCTGTGAGCAAAATTTAACGCTCGCCGACAGTCTAAAACTGTGGTCACGTTCCAAGTGGAGTTCTTATAATTCAACAAGAAATTACTCCCCGAACTACTACCAGAACTAGGAGACATCACCCGGGGGTTATGGAGAATTAACCATCCCATCAAATACAGGAACGATAATTCTACCCTGGGAAAGCTGTCATGCCGTATTTCATCGGCAAGCAACCCATCAGTAATGGCCCTCAGGCCAGCTTGTATGCGGCATACCATAGCAGGGAGAAAGCCCAGTCTTGCCTCGAACACCAGATGCACTGCAGGCCATAAGGTATTGCGGTGAATGCGATCCGAAGATGCAATGCCGGGTACTACCAGTTGGCATAGCCATATGGAGAGGAAGCCAGCCAGTTGAGCTTTTCTTGACAGAGGCCTGCGGCAATGCCTCAAATAACTGTAGGCCTTAGTGCCTGCAGGATATTTCCCTATCCCTTTGTCGAGAATTTGATCTGAAGCCCCAGCGTCTTCAATAAGGTCATCGACTACTTGAGCACTAAGCACGCTCAGAAAGCTCAGAGGCTGATCCCTGCTATCCACGAGTTTGTCTGGCTTATCAGCCTGGCCTGGTGAAAGAAGAGATAGGACGCCCATTTATTAGTATGAGCCAAATCAGAGGGCTCATTATAAAAGGCGGTGTAAACAAGGTAGTGGCACATCAGCTCCTGGTACACTGCCACCACCCGAGGGTCTGTATACCCTAGCTCCCTGTTTGTGGGAACATACTCTTCATAAGGAGTATCCCCCATTGGCAGTCTTGAAATCTCTGCCATCTCATGGAGGGCCAATCCCAACTCCCCTAGCGGAGTGGCGAAAGTCCCGGTGAGCGAGATATATCGCTCCATCAGAGCCAGAAACAGGTTGGGGTTGAGAGGTAACCCAACACTGGTAGCACTCACAGCCGCGAACAGACCAATGCTCTCCAGCTCAGTCTAGAAATGCTTTAGGGCCCAGGCAGCTAAACGAGCCAATCGAAGATTTGTAGGGGTAACCCACCCATTGGTCCGAGGATTAACCTTTGGGTATACTCCTCCTTGTCCCATGAAGTCATTGCAGAAAGTCGATAATTGGACTGGTTGGAGCAGTGCAGTGTCTTCACTCGGGACACTATCCGGAAATAATCCCCTGAAAGGGATGACTGGACCGGAAGGGCGGCTCATAAATAACCCTTGCTCTGGTCCCTTCTGGTAAAATATCTTCCCCGGCTGGCCGTGAAAATTGGGAGTCAGAGTCCACGACATCTTCCTCGGATGCGTGGCATGGAAGAATACCGAGATGGGGTAATCTCTCAGCATCCTGGGCAGATACAGGACCAGGCCCCCGGCAGGAAAAATCCAGATTTCTTTCTTGGGCTTCGTTTGGGATTGTTTGTCAATCATATCCCCGAAGAGGAAAGCCGGTTTTATGTATTTGGCCCCGTCTATATACGTCAGGGGCTCTCCGTTGATCATGCTCAACAGCATTCGCTCGCCTTGAGACGATATCAGGATTCTCCTTCCTTCAGGATACTGGGGTCCGGAGATAGGAAATGTCACATGGGACAAATCCTTCAGGTAATCGGAGTTCAGCATCCCAGCAGCAGAACCCATCACCTCAGCCAACGGAGGTATCTGCAAGTTAACTACAAAGTGCAAGAAAAATATGTCAGTTTCTCTACTAGACCTCACAGTCTTGCAGTTTATGCCGAAGATCAAATAGTCTGTGCTTTTACGCCAAGACTGTGAAAAACTTGAAATTTTACGCTGGAATCTCATTCCCAGGCATAAAATCCAAGATTGGCAGTATACACAAAAATGACAGTCTGTGTTTTTTTTTACGCCAGACTGCCAAAGTTTGAGTTATTATGCCAGAGTTTTCATCCAGAGCGTAACACCCAAAATTTGTAGTATACGCCAAATTTCGACAGTCAAGGCTTTTACGCCAGACTGCAAAAATATAGAGTTTTTACGCTGACACATTAGAAATGTGGGCGTAAAAGATGAAACATCCATGTGCATCATCTTCCTCGAAGAGGCGTTCAGCACAGAAGATGACTTAGCGCATCCACGTACAACGTGTGCGAAGGGTTTTCTTTATTTTTTATCATCCCAAAAGCTTTACCTATAACGCCCGGTGCACAGCTCGTCGGAGGGACACTTCGTTCAGAGCGAGGTTCGCCCTGACCGATAGGAGTCACTCTTGCTTGGGCAGAGGAGCGAGAAGAGGAGGCAGCCTTCTTTCCCTTAGAGGACGAGATTGGTTTTGGTGCCATTTCTAAAAACTCAGAATGCTCAGAGAAGAAACAAAGGAGAATACTCAAAGAGACGAAGGTTTTCTTTTGCAGAAGACAGATGAAAAGTTTTTCTCTGAAGGCCTTGGGGTATATATAGAGTTCAGATGGACCCCCTCGAATCCCTAACCAAATCCGATATTTAATATTCGGTTATGATTGGGGACCACGTCAGCCTACTACTCAGGGAAGGCGGACAGTCAGTGAATTCAAAAAGTTTTTCGTGCAGAGCAAATTCATGATTTTACGCCAAGGAGCTTGTTACGCTCGGCAGCTACAAATCTATAATTTTACGCTCAGAGCCTATAAGTCTACGGTTTTACGCCCGGATGCTTTTATGCTCGGTAGCTTTTACGTTCGAGAGGCTACAAACCTACGACTTTACGCTCAGAAGCTACAAATCTATTATTTCACGCTCAGTAGCTTTTACGCTCAGAGGCTACAAACCTATGACTTCACGCTCAGAAGCTACAAATCTATGATTTCACGTTCAGTAGCTTTTACGCTCAGAGGCGACAAATCTACAACTTTAAGCTCGGAAGATTTTTTTTCCAGCGGCTACAGATCTACAGTTTTACGCCCGGATGCTCTTATGCTCAGCAGCTTTTACGCTCGAGAGGCTACAAACTTATGATTTTATGCTCATCTACATTATGAATCTATGACTTTCCGCATATCTAAAATTACGCAGGCCAGAATATGCGTATATCTGAACAAATCTCAAGGCGGTCAATTATAAGGGTTCACGCAGAAGATGCTCCTTCTTGGCCTCAAAATATCTCAAGTACCCAAAGCATACAGAGTTCAGCATTGAAAATGACTCTTCTGCTTGGGTCGATTAAAAGTTTATCCAGAATCCAGTCTGAATATTTTCTCTACAGTTCAAGATGGCGACTCAGTTTTGACAGCCATTTCTTGCCCTATTTCAAGGGATTTTCGGGAATTCATTCTTGAAGATGATGGTCTGAACAAGAAGTCTTCTTATCAGAGAAGTGATAGTTCAGAATTCTACATGACTTATCGTTCCAAAATAGCATGACAGTTCGGATATTCGACTTAAGTGCTAAGCAGCTTTCTACGCATCCTCAGTTATGCGTAAAAGACGGGACGATCTCAAATACTCTTGTTATCAGAGTCGGCGTAAAGTTATTCAGACGTGTCGAAGCTACACATATTCAGACTTCATCACAGCAAAAATATATGGCAAATCATCAAATGCGTAAAAGAAGACGATTTTATTAATCATGATTACATATGAGGGAAATCCAGTCTACAAAGGATTTTTTTTTCATCTTCATGATTACATATGAGGGAAATCTCGTCGACAAAAGGTTTTCTCATCTTCATTAAAAGATCACGCCCAGAATATGTTCTGCCAAGTTCTCGTATTGGTGGAGATCTTTTGCGTCTTCTTCAGCAGTTCATCGACTTCCACAGTCGATGATCAAGAAAATGATTAATGGCGGGAGGATACAAAACTGGGCTTGTATAGATTATTCAAGAGCCCATCCTCTATACGCCATAACAGATTGAGTTGGGGTTTTAGACCCAACTCAATACTGAAGACAGGGATAGTTTGTCTGCCCTCGTCCACGAATGACGGGAGAAAATACAGCTTGCAAGCTGTATGGTCGAATGTGACCTTTCCTCTCTCCTGGACGAATCGTCATATGAAGTTGCTGATTATCCCGAGCAAAGGAAGCTATGATATCCTTCCATGATCCATCGTTGCAGAGGACATTTGCTCGAAGACGCCTTCTTTTTCGGCTCTTTACATGCTGGAAGAACATGATCTTCTTCTTCCTCAAGTCGACCCGACGAACTCCGGCAACCATCTCTGTGTGGTGAAGAAAATATGGGAAGAACAGGTTAACTCCTCAGCCTTTATATAGGCAAAAGAGAACACACCGAATCCCAACAAATCCCCAAGAATCTCCCAAGAAATCAGCCTCGAGGAATGAGTCAGACTTGACCGTTTCATTCTTCATTCAAAGTGTTTCAAATTACGAGGAATTTGAAAACTTTGAAGAGGGTCTTGTAGAAGCATGAAAAATACGCTGCAGAGTTATACGCAGTATTTCAGTGCTGTGGGGAGTAAGACGTGACTTCAGAGCCATCGGCATACAAACAGAGCTTTATCGCTAGTGCAGCGTAAAACATAGCTCCAAAACTACCCGCGTAATGTAGTGTTTATAGGCTGCCTCAGCGTACAAAGGTTGTTACATCGCCACCCTGGCGTAAAACTCGCTCACTTTTAATGCGGTGACAGGTTGTACGAGGGACTCTTCGTATTCCCCGAACGAACCTGTCAAATCATGCAGTGAATCTGACTCTTTGACTCCTGACATCTAACTCCTGACAGAGAGTACTACACGACTATCCAGATGACGGCTGTAATGATGGTGCGGCACAGAGACCCAAACTGTCGTTTAGTGACATTTCCTTGGTATAAACTGCTTTTACGCATACAAGGGAATACGCTGCCTAGTTTTACACAGGCAGATGCGAGCTTTTACGCTCCGCAGAAGACAAACGGACTGCCATGTCAAAAGTTGCTCTTCGTACAGAGCTCGAGGCACGTCTCTGCAGTTAATGCGCAGGATGGGGGCAGATCTCTGCATTTAATGCACGAGATTTGGTTATATTTTCAAAGACTGGGCGAGCCATAATTACGGCTAATACGTCCACATCATAACCTTTACACATTATGCCATCAGGCTATTTTCAACTATAGGAGCGCTGTACGCTATCTCCTTAGAATACGCCAACCGAGCTATTCTTAGCTGTAAGGAGCACGCCGTATGCTATCTTCCCGGAATACGTCAACTCAGGCTACATTTTGCATTGGTGCGTAATAAGGCTATTTGGTCCAGATTGAGCTCAAGTCCTCAGTCAAGAAAGGAGGATCGGCTATCTTTTACGCTAGCTACCCATCCATGCAGCATCAGGCTTCTACGCCTACTGGGCTTCTACGCCTACCTGGCCTCTACGCCAGTTTGACAACTATTTTGGCTTCTACGCCATGGTGACAGTTATTGGCTTCTACGCCAACATTTTCTACGCGAGGGACAGCTACCTTCGTGGCTTGCATGCCGTGATCTTCGCAGCAGTTATACACATTATCTCTTAATGGGACACGCGTCACACGCAGATTCAGAAGAATATTTATACGTGGGTGGTAGTTATTATAACCGTCGCGTAAAAAGTGCCACACTCTCCACTGTCCGGCTTCTGCGCCGACTGGACGGTTACTGTCACTAAAATCCTATAAATAGAGACCTCTATTGACAGAGGTCCGGGGAAAAATCGAAAACATGGAGAATAGAAGTCGAAAAATCAAAGAACAGAGAGAGAAGAGCTCAGACAGAGAGTAGTGATCGACGATTTTGGCATCGAGCATCCACTCCCCTTTGCAATCTTTGAAGCTTTTCCGTCTTCTACAGCACTTCTTCATCATCGTGTGGTCCAAGGGACAAAGTGATCGACTGTAGATCAGACTCCTACAGCAATATTTACCCAGATTAAAACTTGTACTTGACATCCTCGTATAGGATTAATTGTACTTCTTGTTTGTAAACCAAAGAGAGGGTTTCGTATCAACCTTGTTTTATTTCTTTTGTTTATTATCAAACATCTGGTGTAAAAGTAAAGCTAGTAATTCTGAAGAAGAAAGCCCTCGACATGCTGCAAATGTATGCTTAACGGCATTCACTAACGAGGTAAAAGATAATCATTTACTTAAAAAGTTTTCTTATAATAAATTATCTGATGCTTTCAATGATTTATTTAAAGATCACAAGAAGCTTATGGATAAGTATAAGCAAGCCAGAAAAGATATTAAATCTTATCAGGTTGAGAATGAAAAGCTTACTTGTCTACTAAATAAAGCTAGAGACTATTCCTCTTCTGATGATTCTGTTTATATCTCCAAACTTAAGCTTAGCTTACAAGAAGTACTTGACTGCTTTGATGAAAGTAATCAAGAAAATGCTAAACTTAAGGAGGACTTAAAATAGAAGAAGGAGAATTACTCTAATGCATTAATTAGGATTGATGCTCTTACTACTAAATATGATGATTTATATGCCACCTCTAAAAAGTTAGAGATTAGATTGGGAAAGCAGGTCGTATAACCTACTACTCAATCTAACACGAGACACATGGCTAAACAAAAGAGCAATCATAATAAGACACCAGTAGGCAAACCAAATGCTTCACAATATCATGCATGTAGAACACAACATACTTCACATAATCATGCATTTTATTATAAATATCCATGCAAGATACGTCACACCACTTCATGTACTCATGTCTACCCTTCTATGCCTAACACAAATTCCTATGCTATATGTCATTACTGTGGTTTAAAAGGACATATTACACATCAGTGTAAGGCTAGAAAATTGGTTGATATGAATATGTATAAGTAAGTTCCTAAAGCTAACAAATATGGATCCAAATCTTGGATACCAAAGTATCTACCTAATGATGTAGGTGTAACACTTTATGTTGTGATTTAGTACCGAGGAGAATATTGGTGATTGCAAAGCTACAATGGTCATCTACCAAGCAATTCCACCAACATAAATATGGCTACTTGAGCCACATTAGTAACATGCTAATTGATTTTTCTTGAATTGCTATAATTAAAGAATCTAGCATATCTCTTATTAATATCTTTTAAATGGTATTTATTTAAATTAATAAGAGATGTGATACTGGCATACTTAGTTAATTTTCTTGTAATTATTTTTATTCAACATGACTAGTTGATTAGCCTTAGTGATTAGTTCACACTATAAAGTTATTTACTTTCTATTAGTATGACACAATTGTCTATGCATGCTTTATATATTTTAGTAAACTTTATTCGTCAAGAATTATGATTCTTAATTTTAATGTTGTATGATGTTATAATTAGCATATGTACCTATTAAACCTAAGTTCTTTAAAGTTAAGATTACTTTTGCTTATAAGCCGAAAGGGCCCTTCTGTCAAAAAGGCGTAAATAGCCTAAGCGACACGGTACTTAAGTGTCTTCAGACAACCGCTAGCTAGGATCCGGCTCCTATAGCTAACCCAAGATGATTAACACTTTATTGAATAATAATTTGTTAAGGTTTATTTGTAATTGTTTCCACAATACAATAGTGAATCTATGTCCTACTTTTGACTTAAAGTTGACAACTTTTAGTTTAGACTATGATACTATGACTTTTAGTAAGCACTACTGTATTTTTCTAATTATTTCAAAACTATGCAACTAAGTTTTAATTTATGTTTAGACTTTGACTAGTTACAATGATATTAGAGAGAAGTTTTTTCAATGTCTTTTGCATATGTGCATATTCATTTATGCTTCTCTTGTATTATTGTTACCCATTGTTTCTATATTAATGTACTACATATAGTTTCCTATAATTGGTATCTAGTTTCCAATTGGTAAGTATATGGTTATGATATTCATTTCATTATTCTACATATGGTGATATTCTAGCTATTTACTCCTAATTTATCACATAATCATAGTATATGCTTTATGTTACTCACCTTGTCTTCATGATATATTCTTCGTTTGTGGGGGAGTCGTAAACAATATATTTTGACAAAGGAGAAAAAATATGTCAAATATGTGCATATTCGCCAACGTCATACTACGTGGGAGCTTATGCACATGTAGAAGCTTCAGTAAAGATTTGTATAAATATCTCCAATTATGGGGGAGCTTCTTTTTTATCATGTCAAAGGGGGAGAAGTAAGTTTAAGTATGTAAGTATATGTTTAAGTAGTATACTTATAGTGATTTATGCTTATTATTTTTTATATATGCATCGATTATATTTGTCTTAAATTTAACTGATTTGCCATAATCAAAAAGGGGGAGATTGTTGGCCCAATATTTATGTTGAGTTTTTGAATATGGCTAATCGATTAAGTTTAGCATTATGGTAATCGATCAATCACTATAGTATCTTCTACATAAACTCAGCATTATCCAGATATATAATATTTGCTTCTGTTTATTTCCTTTTTTGTCTAACATGTACTTGTAGAAAGCAATAAGCAAGATAAGCAATAGACATATGCTGACGACGAGCCAAAGACGGTGTTATAATAGAAGATTTCGTCCAACCGACGACGACTTATCTAGAGCCTTGCACCCGGGGGTTCCACTGTCCGGTCAGCGGACGGGGGTTGAGGGGGCAGCGGCCCTCGTGGGGGTTCAGGGACAAATCCCCTGAAAGGTACTCAGATTCCCAGATCTTGTTATCTTTGGACAACTTTCGTCAAGGAAAAAAATGTCTTCAAGTCAGCAAATATTTCAGAAGTTATGCGTCATCAGTGCTCTTAGTTTTCATATATAATTTAATATTTTATTTGAGTCTAGGATCGATGTAAGCTGAGTCACACCAGCAAATCAAAGTACCTATACCCAGATACCCAGTCCACTCAAATAAACCATCGAACCTATCCACCAAATCAAGCCACATTCATTCATAAAGTCTACCATGCTTATCAACCAAACTCGGGCCGAAGTTGCCCCAAATTCGTACCAAACTCGGTCATCCTTTTGGTATAAAATCAACCAGTTTAATTAGCTCATGATTTCTTATCCTCCAATATTTGAATTTTGAATTAATATCTGACCGAACTCTGGCCGAACTCGGTTTGGTAATATCCTATAAATATGATTGGATTTCCATATTCCTACTCACTCAACTATTCTCAATCTTTCTATCATATAGTGAGTAAACCCTCAGAGCCTAAACTTTATTATTTCCAAGATCAACTCCCTAGCCTTTTAAGTGCCAAGTGAGGTCTCGGTCTAGAAGTCTACAGAGTTGTAAAGAGCTTCGTTCATCAAGCCCCTCTTCTGTGTGAAGTTGTGAACCTTCGGATCAAAACTCGTGGTGTGTGAAGTTGAAAGACTTTGGATTAAATCTCGTGCTTGTAAGAAGTCGATAGGCCTTCGGATCAAAGCTTTTGATTCACTATTGGTGATTATAGTGGATAAAACTCCGAGCTTGAGTTATCGGGACTGCACTAGTCCTCTCAGAGGGAAACTAGTATACATCTTGGTATTTGCGTTTGCTTTCTCTCTCTACTTTACTGCTTTACTTTACTGTCTTTATATACACTGTTAGTAAGCAACTACCTTCATTCTGATAATCATAAATTGGGTAGATTATTCTGCTGTACTCTATTCACCCCCTTAGAGTTGCCTCAAGGTCCTTCAACATGGACTAGGCCCATTAGACCATTTCCCTTTAATTAATTAGGAGGATTAAACTAATTTGTATTAGTGTAGAAACTTGCCATAATATCCCTCCTTAATTAATTTCTATAATTCTTCATGTAGGGGCAACTTGGACATTTTGTGTGACTTGGGAAAGGGGAGAAGGGGGGGCACTATTAGAGCCTCTCATTCTCTCTCTCCTCTTTATTTGCACTCAATTCTAGATCCCCAAATTGCTAGATCCCTATTTTAGTTCATTCCTCCATCAACCTCTCTCAATTCATTCATATTCTCTCTCATTTTTATCCCTCAAGGATCATTGGAGATTAGATTTGCAATGAGCACTTGGAAGAGGAGCTTGTGGCAAGGAGATCATATTCGGATCGTGTCTATTGTATATTTTATTGGAAATCCATCTCCCAATTGGTATAGATCTGAATTCTTCTTTCTAGTTTCTAAATCATGCATTTGACATTTAGGAACCCTTACATCGCATAGGGCTACCTATAGGAAGAAGTTCTAGGCTATTTGGTGGTATATTGTAACCGATTTTTTCTTTCAAGAGTTAATGCGGCCAGAAATGTTTTTAAAAAAGAAAAAGAAAATGTCAACCTTGGGCAAAGCCAAAAATATGATGAATAGAAGGAGATCAGAAAGATATGTTTACGACTTGACCATAAGGTCGGATGTCCCCGCACGTGTCGATGTCCACCTCGATCTTCTACTTTTTTTTGGCATATTCCTAATATTCCTTATTTAAAGGAATGTCTTTTACATGGTGATTTGTGTCCATTTTGGGGGAATTACGAGATTGACACATCAAGTATGTGTCATGAGACCTATTTAGTCTAATTGGACTTAGATCGGGGTTGGGATACTAGCTACATGTCCATAATTGGACACGAGTAGGCCGTATCATGATACTGTGCGATACCATGTGATACGAAGCTTATTTTGGGTGTTTTGTGCAATTACTCTTCAATTCTCATTGTAGCAAGTCACCTTAGTTATATTATGATGTATTTGATAGGTAAAAATATTTATTGTGGCGTATTGGGGCTTTTAGCATCTCTATTGGATGTCTATCACAGAGTAACTCATATGTGCAAATCAAGTGCTTGATTTAATGCTCGTGAATATGTGTATTGTATATAGAGGTGTGTGTGTGTGTGTGTGTGTGTGTGTGTGTGTGTGTGTGTGTGTGTGTGCTTGTGTGTGAGTGGGGAGGGGGGTACTGGAATGTTGTTGGAAGAAGTGAGAAGCTACTTGTAGTTTGCATCTCGAGTGAGTGCAAACATTGTTCAACTAGGAGTGCAGAGGGTTTGTGGTACCTGTGTACTGCACAAAAAAATACACAGTCTGCAAACTTGAAATACAGTAGCAGCAAGGGTAAGTTAGTGTGCAATTGGGTTCAGGTTGGAGAGAGATAATTGTGGGCAATGCACTACTTGGAAGGGGTATTAAAATGAGCAATGTAATACCAATTGGAGTATCAAGATGGTAGGAGAGTGTCCAGGTAGCATTACGTTAGGTGTATCTGAGTAATATGAGCTTGAGGGGTGTCCTGTTGCATTGACAAATATTATATGCTATGTGCAGTCAGTGCGCGATTAAGAGAAAGTTATCAATGCACCTTGTGCATTAATGTGGGCATTACTTGCTAGAGATATTGTCTGATACTAGGTACATATTAGCTAAGATAGATATCAATACAAACATTAGTGGTTGGTTTCAGTCCTAAATCGAAGAGAAAGGGGGAAACACTAATCAATTGGTGTTCATATGCGGGGGTTTGGATATTTGCAGAAGTGTGGAATAAGAACTTGAGTGGAGAGGACTCTGCCTGCAAAGACAGTTACAGCAACAGTTACAACATTGCCAGGTGCAATGTAATTTTAGTTAGCAATAGCATTGGTGGTCAGTTGTTAGAGTGTTTGAAGGAAGATTTTGAGTATTGGTTTGGGAAAAAGTGGCAGCAGTAGCCATTGCCTTATTGGCATTACAAGTCAATGGGGTACAACTGTTTTTGGCAGCAAACATGTGTGTATCAGTAGAGAGGTAACAAAAAGGTATCAGCTAGTTCAGTTAGTAAGTTAGTGAGTTATCATATATATATATATATATATATATATATATATATATATATATATATATATATATATATATATATATATATATGTATATAGTTATAGTTATAGTTAGTTAGTTAGTTAAAGTGTTAGTTAGTTGACATACATATTAGTTAAGTTAGTATGAGTAAATAGTTAGTATCAATCATTGGTATGTTAGTATATTAGTGTATTAGTTAGTGTATATTAGATATAATTAGTAATAGTTAAGGTATTAGTTATACTTTAAGGTAATAACCTTGTATAGCTAAGTTAAGCTAGTATTAACTAGTTAACGACCTTATAGACAAGAGTGACCTAGAAATGGTTTCAAGAGCATGTTTAATACATTTTAGCTCATTATCACTTTATTACACCCAAATTGATATGCCATTCATATCTAGGTGTGTGTGACACCAGCTTGGACACCGAGTGACATCATTTGCTCTGGACCAGAGATGAGTACATACTCTGATTGTTTCCTTATTTGACAGTCTCTATGTTTCATGTATTTAATATTGAGATATTTGATTCCTGACATGATGGTTTTATAAATTGGTATACATGGATCATTGTCATGAGATATTGTCACTACCATATTTTATAGAAAAGGGTATTTTGATAATTTTATAATTAATTAAATATTGTGCATATGAATAATTATTTATTATTTTATTTTATTATTGTTAGATGTTAGTTTATTGTTTTGGACTTGTGTTAGGAGACCTAACTAGTTTAGTTTAGACTCATGGACCAACATGTATTAATTGTTAGAATTGAGCCCAACTAGAAAGTCTATTGATTAGGAGGATGATTAATTTAATTAAACCATTAGACTAGAACCTTCATTATATAGGTTGGCCTCCTTAATTATTTTTTCAAGAGAGGCCCCAAGGGGTATAATGGAAATTACATAGTAGCTTGAGGAAGGGGCAAGGGGGCCAACCTATATAATAAGGGAGAAAAGTTTCTCTCTCCTCTTTTTATTTCAAAACTAGATCTAGAATTTCCCTCAACCAAATTCCCTCATTCCAACATCATTTTTCTACCAAATTTTATCCCAATTCCTTTCTAATTCACCATTGGAGACTAGTGGAGTAAGGATCTATAAGGAGGAAGAAAGGATCTATAAAGAGGAGTAAGGATCTACAAGTTGGAGGCCAATTTTATCACATTTGGAGGTTGCATTGGGAATCCATCTCCCAATAGGTATAATTTATTTATTTTCTCTTAATTTAAGTTCTAAATATGAAATTTAACCATGAGAAATTAACCCATATACATAGGCTACCAATAGGATTTAGAATTGAGTTCATAGGAGGCCAATTGAGAAAGTTATGGTGCTTTTTTTGTCAATTTTGGGGGAATTCCGAGATTGACACTTGTTGTGTTTGTCAATTGGTCATATAGATCAAATTGGCATGTATTTATGTGTTTGTGGCTAGTATTGTATCCACAATTGGGTATGTGTATGTCGTATCCCAATAAATTGGTGATACGTGTTGTTTTGGGGGCTTTTCCTCCGACACGGGACTTAGTGCATGTCACATTTTGACACGGACACGTAGATATGTGTTTGACTCTTCGTATTGTTCATAAATAATATATAAGACTTATTCGTGTCCTTCGGGATACGTTTGGTTGTGTGGTGGACTCGTGTCGCAAGCGTATGATAGATCTAGTATGATACGGGTGCGATGCACTCCACGTGTTTGTAGTATTTCACTTCTATATCTAATTTCTATTGTTCTTAACTATTGTAATAGATATATTCATATGCATTTATATATTTATGTATTGTTATGTATACATATGTGTCTATATGTGCTAGTGTATTAAGTATATATATATATATATATATATATATATACCTATGTGTCATATATATATTTAGTCATACCTCTATATATGTAATAGCTATTTGTATAAGTTATGTTATATATACTTGTATGTTATATTATATGTATACATGTATGTGATGCTATGTATATATATATGGTATACTATATCTAAAGTGCATAGGTGTGTGTGTGTATATATATATATATATATATATATATATATATATATATATATATATATATATATATATATATATATATATATATATTGGTATAGTTGGGAGAGAGTATACATATATATATATAGTGGATATATATTGGTATATATATGTATGTGTGTTATTGTGTGTGTGTGTGCATTAGAGGGGAAAGGAGGCTCGGCTTGAAGAAGCAGCAGAAGTTGCTGAAGCAGTAGCAGCAGCGGCTTGCTGAAGCGGCAGCAGCAGCGGCTTGCTGAAGCGGCAGCAGCAGCTTGCAGAAGCTGCTGAAGCAGTAGAAGCAGCGGCTTGCTGAAGCGACAACACCAGCTTGCGGAAGCTGTAGAAGCAGCAACAGCGCTTGCAGAAGCTGAATAAGCAGCAGTAGCTTGCATAATCAGTAACAACGGCGGCTAACAGCAGTAAAGTTAGCTAGTGTTAATGTTAGTATTAATAGCTAGCTAATAGTTAGAGATATGTATATATATAATTGTTAGATTAGTTGGTATATGTAGTATATGTATCCTTGTATTGAATGTATATTAGATGGTAACTAGTATATCTAACAGTTAGAATTAGTTAGATTAGGTAATTTTTAGTGATTCACTTGTTATTATTAATGTTAGCTCTTAGTAGTAAGCTAGTTATTAAATAATTATTTAACTATCTCATTATTAGTACCTAGTTTAGTTAGTAACTATATATATATGTTAGTCATTAGATTAGGTAGCTACTATATATATTAGAATCACATTTACCTTGAGATACCAAGGTAAATGCAAAGGTATTGAGGATACTCAAGGTATTGGATTTGGGTATCAAGATGGGGGTTTAGTAGTGCAATATCGAGTTGGTTCAAAACCAAGGTATCTATTTAGTGATTGTAACTAGGATTAACATATTTAATATTGTTTGGATATGTATATATATATATATATACTATTTCCTATCTCTTATTTGCGTATCTTGGGATACGGTATCTTAGTATCCTAGATTTAGCTTGTATGACCTAGTTTCATAGTTTATGAACCCAACATCTTGGAGATAGAATCATGCAACCTAGAAATAGGTAGTTTGACCAAGTTGACCGGTTTTGACTTAGAGTAGACCTAGTTTGACTATTTTGATTTAGAAATGGCTCTTTGACCTAGAAGTTGACTAGTTTAACTTATTTTTATTCCGAAACCTTGTATTGATATTATATTCCATATCTAGGTCTTCAAGGTACCGTATCAGACATCTATGAGACTATTTACCAGACTTCAGGCGAGTACATTCTCTGATAGTTTCTTATTTATGATATCCTCTATGTTTATTGTATCTAGTATAGATATCCTTGTTTTCTTGACACGATGGTTACACGGATTGGTATATCCAGATCTCTTCATAAGATATTATTCCTTGGTATATATGGTGTATCTTGTGCAAGCCTTATTTTATTGTTCTTCTTGTACATGTACAGACATTGATTCTTGGGAAGAGTCGCTATCTTCTTGGAGAATCATGTGCCATAGCGTACCATGGTTGGAGTTATACCAGTCGAGGTTGGGAGTATGTAGTGTAGATATGTGATCATACCCTCCTTGTATCAAGTCTTGTTCATTGAATAGTGTTAATCATACACCACGCGTATGATTAGCAAGGCCATATATCTTGTATCAAGTTCCCAAGCCGATCACATGTTAAAGCTAGTACTCACTCACTTAGTCATTAGTATTCTTGTTCATTGTTATATTTTTCATTCTCATATTTATTTCCACTATTTCCTTTATTGTATATCTCTTGTATCTATTGTTGCATCTTGTATATTCACATATATTTACTGTTACATAGTTTATATTATTGATTAGAAGTGTTGTTAGAGATGTACTCTACTCCTTTCCTGATTGGATATATTTTTTCCAGATGACACTAAGGAGTGGTACCCTACACATTACGGGCCTCAGGATTTTGTGGGCTTAGAGTCAGAGACCTTGGCTCAGGAGGGACTCATCCCGACTGAAACAGATAACCCTGGACTTGTTGCTACTTAGTATTCTTTTGTACTGGATTTGTCTCCAGCTTATTATTTAGTATTTTTTCAGACTCATTGATATTATTATTTTTGACTCACGAGTTATATTATGACTATTCCATTCGTTATCATATTCGTGCTATTCTCCATCTTAGATCTGTGATTGAGTACATTGAAATTGTTGGTGGCTCATTATATTGCTAAATAGATTACCTAAACAGCGTTCTACCATCGATTCTGCGGCGTGGGCTGGGCGTTGTTCCCGACTTGTACCCTTATACTGGGTGCGGGTCGTGACACTTTTTTAGTGGCGGTCCATGCAGGTCTTCGAGGTCGCAACTAGTGTGATTCGTAGTGGTGCTCTGAGTTGAGTACTATTACGATCCTGTTTCAAGATATAGGATATAGGCAATAGGCTGAGAATACTCAATCACATCTAGGGAAAATTCTTTTGATTCATTCAACTATACTTCCTTGATAATGATATTTGATCTTTATACTGTCCTTCTTTAGAGTGTCTTACATCATGTGCCATATTGATTCTTTCTTTCGCTTTGTCTCAGGATGCCGCCTAAGACTAGATCACAGTAGGGGAGCACAACTTCTGAGAGGTCTGCGACGTCCCGAGGGCCTGCATCAGTCACTTCTTCGGTGGTTGGAGTTTCAGCTGCTTTTGGAGGTCCACCTCCTACTCAGAGGACTGTACCAGCTGTAACTGAGGGACTTCCACCTTCCGTGCCAGCAGATGCAACATAGATGTTCTCACTGTTTTATGAGATGTTAGAGGCGTAGAGGGCTCAGTTTGAGTCACATTAGAGGTAGACCAACGTCTTGCGGCAGGGCATCGAGAGTGCTCATCAGCTTGCTTGTATAGTATTAGAGAGAGGAGTTCCAGTCCAGCAGCAAGTTGCTCCTTAGGTTGCTCAGCTTCGGCCAGGCAACATTTAGGACTTCAAGAAGCTAGAGCATAGGGTCTTCAAGGGGACGGAGGGCACGTCTATGCTGATGATTGGCTCGAGGACATTGAGCATCTTATAAGGGTGTCCTATCTTTCTGAGGATCTGAAGGTTGAGGCGGTAGGACTTTAACTATTCGACGTCGCCCGCACTTGGTTCAGGAATGAGCCGATTCTGGTTGACGCAGGACAGTCTTGGGAGGTGTTCAAGGACCTCTTCAAGAAAAAGTTCTTCGCTCGGGTAGACAGGCTAGACTTGTGGAGGCAGTTTGAGAGCCTCATCCAGGGGAGCATGTCTGTGGAGGAGTATGCTGCAGAGTTCGGCAGGCTGAGCCGATTTGTAGAGTATTTGGTGAGAGAGCCAGAGGTTCGGGCTATTCATTTTTGTGAGGGTCTAAACTGGGAAGTAAAGATCCTTATTCCGTCTTTTTATGAGACCTACTCGGAGATACTTGTGGAAGCACGCAAGGTTGAGCGAGAGTTGGGTTTGAAGCCCAAGAGAGATTGTAATTCTTTTCTGGGGGCCAACAACAGTGCAGTATCTGCCAAGCATCCTCATTTCCAGTCCAGGCCTTTCCAGCAGCCGTATCAGCACCAGACTCCAGCTAGGGCACCGTTTCACCAGGCACCACAGCAGTAAAAACAGTTACAGCAAGCTTTTTGCCACTACTACAAGAAGCCCGGTCACATCTAGGAAGTTTGCAGGAGGAGGCTGGGAGTTTGTTTGTATTATGGTACCGAAGGGCATCAGCTGAGGGAGTGTCCTTCCAATCCTCGTCGTGCAGTTAAGGGAGAAGCTCTAGCTCCGAGGATACAGGCGAGACCACCTACAGTATAGCTGAGGGGACCGCCGCTTCCGACCCAGCAACAGCGTTATGTCCAACATCAACATCAGGGAGGTGCACGTCAGGGACGAGCATTCGATATGATCATCGAGGTGGATGAGCCCATCGGAGATGTTATCGCAGGTTCTGATCTTCTTGATTCCATTCCAGCTTTAGCTTTGTTTGATAGTGGTGCTTCCCATAGTTTTGTATCTATTTATTTTGCTCTGAAACATGGTTTGGTAGCTGAGTTTTTGCTTAGAAATTGTAAGATCATGATCGGGGCAGGCATTATCCTGGTTAATGATATTTGCAAGGATCGAAGAGTTACTCTGGGAGGCCGGAAGCTGAGTGCGTGTCTACTTGTAATACCACTTCTGAGCTACAACATTGTACTCGGGATAGATTGGTTGAGTAGGCACCGTGCTAGTATAGATTGTAGAGGAGGTAGAGTTTTGTTTGGTCCGCCAAGAGAGCCAGAGTTTGAGTTTGCCATAGGAGCTACAGAGCAGGGAGAAGGCATTATTTGTGCAGCTATGGTAGAAGACAAGGAGTTGCCACATCCGTTGATAGAAGATTTCTTGGATGTGTTTCCTAAGAAATTGCCAGGATTGCCGCCTTATCGAGATATTGAATTCTCTATAGACTTGGTGCCAGGTGCAAAACCAATTTTGCAGCATGTCTATAGAGTAAACAACAGCGAGCTGGTAGAGCTGAAGAAGCAGGTGGACGAATTACAGTATAAGGGGTTTATCAGATCGAGTTCTTTACCGTGAGAAGCCCGATATTGTTTGTACCGAAGAAAGATAGATCGGTGCACATGTGCATTGATTACAGGACATTGAATAATCTTACTATCAAGAATAAGTACCCATTGCTACGGATTGATGACTTGTTTGATTAGTTGAGTGGTGCCAAGGTGTTTTCTAAGATAGACTTGAGATCGCTACCACCAAGTGAAAGTAAAGCCGGAGGATATACTGAAGACTGCTTTTAGAACTCGGTATGTTCAGTATGAGTTTATGGTGATGCCGTTTGGGTTGACTAATGCCCCGGCGGTGTTTATGAACTTGATGAACAAGGTGTTCCATCAGTACCTTGACAAGTTCGTGGTGGTGTTCATCGATGACATACTCATTTACTCAAAGACACCAGAGGAGCACGAGGAGCATTTGCGGATTATGTTGGATGTGCTAAGGAAGGAGAAGTTGTATGGAAAGCTGTCCAAGTATGAGTTCTTCCTGGACAAGGTAGAGTTTTTGGCGCATGTTGTGACTGGTGATGGTATTTCAGTGGATCCGAAGAAGATCGCAGCAATAGAGTCTTGGAAGACCCCGAGTTCAGTAGCAGAGATCAGGAGTTTCTTGGGATTGGCAGGCTACTACAGGAAGTTTATGCAAGATTTTTCGAGGATTGCCGAGCCGATTACCAGACTCACCAGGAAGGATGTAGAGTTTGTTTGGACGGAGGATTGTCATGTTGCTTTTGAGGAATTGAAGAAGAGGTTAATGTCTGCTCCTATTTTGACGTTGCCATCAGGATCTGGTGGTTTCACTATTTTTAGTGATGCATCGGGAAAAGGTTTGGGTTGTGTTCTTCAGCAGAATAGGAAAGTGATTGCCTATGCATCCAGACAATTGCGTCCTCATGAGAAGAACTATCCTACCCATGATTTGGAGTTGGTAATAGTCATCTTTGCCATGAAGTTGTGGAAACACTATTTGTACGGAGAGCGTATGGAGATCTTCACAGACCACAAGAGATTGAAGTACATTTTTACACAGAAGGAGTTGAACATGAGGCAGCATCGGTGGCTGGGACTGATGAAGGATTTTGACATATCTTTACAGTATCATCCTGGGAAAGCCAATGTAGTTGCCGATGCCTTGAGCAGGTATCCGGTAGCTATGTTCTTGACGCAGGATCGATATTTGTTGGAGGACTGGGAGAGCTTAGGCATTGAGGTGATAGTTCCTGGTTTTGCTATGTAGATATGGGGATTGCAGGTACATTTAGAGTTGATGGACAGAATCAAAGCAGCCCAATATGAGGATGTATCTCTGAGGAGCATCAGAGCTCAGGTGAGAGCAGGACTGGAGGATGATTTCACCATTACTGAGGATGGTTCTTGGCGGCATGGTGTTAGGTTGTGTATGCCTAGTGGGGAGCTGCGTGAGAAGGTATTGCAGGAAGTATATCGCTCTCAGTATTTCATACATCCAGGTGCCAATAAGATATATCAGGATATGCGAGAGAGTGTGTGGTGGTATGGCATGAAGAGAGAAGTGACACAGTTTTTATCCAGATACTTAGTGTGCCAGTAGGTGAAAGCCGAAAGGTAGAGGCCAGGAGGTTTACTTCAGCCATTATCCATTCCAGAGTGGAAGTGAGAGCACATTACTATGGATTTTGTGTTCGGACTTCCATGATCTCCAGGAGGGAAAGACGCGATTTGGGTCATCATTGACAGGTTGACCAAGTCGGCCCACTTATTTGCCTTTCAAGGTGGGTTTGTCTACGGAGAAGATGGCAGAGATGTATATAAGGCAGATCATCAGGATACATGAAGTTTCTATCAGCATAGTCTCGGATCGGGATAGTCGTTTTACTTCTCATTTTTGGAGGAGTTTGCAGGCGAGTTTGGGCACCCAGCTCAAGTTTAGTACTGCATATCATCCCCAGACAGATGGAAAGTCAGAGAGGACTATTCAGACTCTCGAGGATATGTTGTGAACTTGTGTAGTAGATTTTGGGGGTTCTTGGGAGGACCATCTCTATTTAATAGAGTTTGCATACAACAATAGCTACCAGGCTAGTATAGAGATGTCACCATTTGAGGCTCTGTACGGTCGGAGATGCCGTACTCCCTTGTCATGGGACAATATTGGGGAAAGAGTTTTGCTAGGGCTAGAGATGGTTGTGGATGCAGCGGAGAAGGTTAAGCTGATCAGAGATAGACTTCGAGAGGCGTAGGACAGACAGCGGCATTAGACCGATAGCCACCGGAGACCTTTGGAGTTTGAGGTATAGGTTTAGATTTTTGTTTTGTGCTTGTTATTGGATTTTTCTTATAGCTTAAGTTCTTAAGTTGTGTTTTTTCTAGGTGGGTGATTTGTTGTTTCTGAGGATTTCTCTTACACGAGGCACGATTCGCTTCGGTGGAGGCGGGAAACTTAGTCCGCGATTCATCGGACCTTTTACAATTCTAGAGAGGGTTGGTGCAGCTGCTTATAGACTAGACTTGCCACCTGCACTGGAGGGAGCGTACGACGTATTTTACCTGTCGCAATTGAGACGGTACGTGGCGGATCCTAGTCATGTGTTGGATCACTCAGAGATAGAGGTGAGCCCTACTCTTAGCTATCCAGAGCAGCCAGTTGAGATTATGGATCAGAGAGAGAAGGTGCTAAGGAACCAGACTATTCCCTTGGTACGCGTCGCATGGAGGCAGCACTCTCTGGGGAAGTCTACCTGGGAGAGAGAGGATAAAATGTGAGAGCGTTATCCATATTTGTTTGTGCCTTGAGTTATGTTCTTTCCTAGTTATGACCTGTTCTTTTGTTCTGTTCTGTTATTTTCTGGGGGGTAGTTTTCGTCTTTGAATTTCGAGGACGAAATTATTTTAAGGAGGGTAGACTTGTCACTACCACATTTTCTAGAAAAGGTATTTTGTTAATTTTATAATTAATTAAATATTAAGCATGTGAATAATTATTTATTGTATTATTTTATTATTGTTAGATGTTAGTTTATTATTTTGGACTTGTGTTCGTGGACCTAACTAGTTTTGTTTAGACTCATGGATCAACATGTATTAATTGTTAGAATTGAGCCCAACTAGAAAGCCCATTGATTAGGAGGATGGTTAATTTAATTAAACCATTAGACTAGAACCTTCGCTCCTTAATTATTTTTTTATGAGAGGACCCAAGGGGTATAATGGATATTACATAGTAGCTTGAGGAAGGGGCAAGGGGGCCGACCTACATAAAAAGGGGAGAAAAGTTTCTCTCTCCTCTTTTCATTTCAAAACTAGATCTAGAATTTTCCTCAACCAAATTTCCTCATTCCCACATAATTTTTCTATCAAATTTTATCCCAATTTCTTCTCAATTCACCATTGGAGACTAGTGGAGTAAGGATCTAGAAGGAGAAAGCAAGGATCTACAAAGAGGAGCAAGGATCTATAAGTTGGAAGCCAATTTTATCATATTTGGAGGTTGTATTGGGAATCCATCTCCCAACATGTACAATTCAATTTTTTCCCTTTAATTTAGGTTCTAAATCTGATATTTAACCATGAGAAATCAACCCATATGCAAAGGCTACCCATAGGATTTGGAATTGAGTTCATAGGAGGCATATTGAGAAAATTATGGTACTTTTTGTGTCAATTTTGGGAGAATTTCGAGATTAACACTTGTTGTTTTTGTCAATTGGTCCTATAGATCAAATTGGCATATATTTATATGTTTGTGGCCAGTGTCATGTCCACAATTGGGTACGTGTAGGTCGTATCCCAAAAAATTGGTAATACGTGTTGTTTTGGGGGTTTTCCCTCCGATACGGGGCTTAGCGCATGTCACATTTTGACACGGACACGTAGATATGTGTTTGACTCTTCGTATTATTCATAAATAATATATTAGACTTGCTTGTGTCCGTTAGGGTACGTTTGGTTGTGTGGTGGACTCGTGTTGCAAGCGTATCATAGATCTAGTGTAATACGGGTGCGATGCACTCCACATGTTTGTTGTATTTCAATTCTAGATCTAATTTCTATTATTCTTAACTATTGTAATAGATATATTCATATGCATTTATATATTTGTATTGTTATGTATACATATGTGTTTATATGTTCTAGTGTATCAAGTATATATATACCTATGTGTTATATATATATGTAGTCATATCTCTATATATGTAATAGCTATTTGTATAAGTTATGTTATATATACTTGTATGTTAAATTATATATATACGTGTATGTGATGCTATGTATATATAAATAGTATACTATATCTAAAGTGCATAGGTGTATATATATATATATATATATATATATTGGTATAGTTGGGAGAGAGTATATATATATATAGTGGATATATATTGGTGTATATATGTATGTGTGTGTATGTGCATTAGAGGGGGAAGGAGGCTCGGCTTGAAGAAGCAGCAGAAGTGGCAGCAGCAGCTTACAGAAGTTGTTGAAGCAGTAGCAACAGTGGCTTGCTGAAGAGGCAGCAGCAGCTTGCAGAAGCTGCTGAAGCAGTAGCAACAGTGGCTTGCTGAAGCGGCAGTAGCTGCTTGTAGAAGCTGCTGAAGCGGCAGCAGCAGCTTGCGGAAGCTGCAGAAGCAGCAACAACGCTTGCAGAAGTAATAGCAGCAGCGCTTGCAGAAGCTGAATAAGCAGCAGCAGCTTGCATAATCAGTAACAGCAGCGGCTGACAGCAGTACAATTAGCTAGTGTTAATGTTAGTATTAATAGCTAGCTAATATTTAGAGATATATATATATATATATATATATATAATTATTAGATTAGTTGGTATATGTAGTATATGTATCCTTGTATTCAATGTATATTAGATGGTAACTAGTATATCTAACAGTTAGAATTAGTTTGATTGGGTAATTGTTAGTGATTCACTTGTTATTATTAATGTTAGCTCTTAGTAGTAAGCTAGTTACTATGATTAGTTAAATAATTATTGAACTATCTCATTATTAGTATGTAGTTTAGTTAGTAACTATATATATGTTAGTCATTAGATTGGGTAGCTACTATATTTATTAGAATCACATTTACCTTGAGATACCAAGGTAAATGCCAAGGTATTGAGGATACTCAAGATATTGGGTTTGGGTATCAAGATGGGGGTTTAGTAGTGCGATATCGAGTTGGTTCAAAACAAAGGTATCTATTTAGTGATTGTAATTAGGATTAACATATTTAATATTGTTTGGATATGTATATATATACTATTTCTTATCTCTTATTTGCGTATCTTGCGATACGGTATCTTAGTATTCTAGATTTAGCTTGTATGACCTAGTTTCATAGTTTATGAACCCAACATCTTTGAGATAGACTCATACAACCTAGAAATAGGTAGTTTGACCAAGTTGACCAGTTTTGACTTAGAGTTGACCTAGTTTAACTATTTTGACTTAGAAATGGCTCTTTGACCTAGAAGTTGATTAGTTTAACTTATTTTTATTCTGAAACCTTGTATTGATATTACATTCCATATCTAGGTCTTCAAGGCACTATATCAGACATCTGTGAGACTATTCATCGGACTTCAGGCAAGTACATTCTTTGATAGTTTCTCATTTATGATATCCTCTATGTTCATTGTATCTAGTGTAGATATCCATATTTTTTTGACACAATGGTTACACGGATTGGTATATTCGGATTTCGTCATGAGATGTTATTCCTTGGTATATATGGTATATCTTGTGCAAGCCTTGTTTCATTGTTCTTCTTGTATATGTACAGACACTGACTCTCGGGAAGAGTCGCTATCTTCTTGGAGAATTTCGTGCCATAGCGTACCATGGTTGGATCCACTATACTAGTCAGGGTTAGGAGTATATAGTGTAGATATGTTACCATACCCTACTTATATCAAGTCTTGTTCATTGAATAGTGTTACTCATACACCGCATGTATGATTATCCATGCCTTATATCTTGTATCAAGTTTCCAAGCCTATCACATGTTAAAGCTGGTACTCACTCACTTAGTCATTAGTATTCTTGTTCATTGTCATATTATTCATTCTCGTATTTATTTCCAGTATTTTCTTTATTGTATATCTCTTGTATCTATTGTTGTATCTTGTATATTCATATCTATTTACTGTTACATAGTTTATATCATTGATTAGAAGTGTTGTTAGAGATGTACTCTGCTCCTTTCCTGACTGGATATATTTTTTCCAGATGATACTGAGGAGTGGTACCCTACACATTATCGGCCTCAGGATGTTGTGGGCTTAGAGTCAGAGACCCTGGCTCAGGAGGGACTCATCCCTACTGAGACAGATGACCTGGGACTTGTAGCTTCTTATTATTCTTTTGTACTGGATTTGTCTCCAACTTATTGTTTAGTATTTCTTCAGACTTATTGATGTTATTAATTTTGACTCATGAGTTGTATTGTGACTATTCCATTCGTTATCATATTCGTGCTATTCTCCATCTTAGATATGTGATTGAGTATATTGATATTGTTGGTGGCTCATTATATTGCTAGATAAATTACCCAAACAGCGTTCTACTCCCGATTCTGCGGCATAGACTGGGCGTTGTTTTCGACTTGTACCCTTATACTGGGTAGGGGTCATGACAGATATTATGATCATGATTACTCAGTGATCATTGTATCGTGTTTTGTGATTACCCTGATAACTTCGTGATTATATAGACCTTGATTATAGTGCATGATATTTTAGACCGTGCATTGTGATATATGTTCTATAACGTGTCGTGATATGGATCTGTGTACTAGTCGGGGGATAGGGAGATATTAGTGGATATGTGATCATACCTTATAGCCCGTATTTTAGTATAGCCCGTGATGGCTAGCAGATCATGCAACTCACGTGGGGTCATGCTAGCTACCCTTTTATTGTATATCCCGTGTTAGGCCCAAGTCGATCACATATTTTACTAATATTTTAATGCACAAGTTATTATTCTATTTTATTTCCTTATTTCCAGTTAATTACATTGATGTTCCTTACCTTATTGCTCTCAGTTTATTCTATTACTTACAATAATTCTCTTTCTCGCGATATAGACTAGTTCAGTTACTTGCATCATTTATTTTCTTTACTATTACTATGTTATAATTTTTGTCAATTATTGAAACTACTATATGGTTGTACTTCGCTCCATCCAGACTAGATATTTTTTTTAGATAACCCATTATAGGATTGGTGTCCTACGTACTATGGGCCACAGGACAGCGAGACAGTTTAGCCAGCACCCGTAGAGCCACTGAATATAGTACCATCAACTGGAGAGGCTTAGACTTTCCATTATGAGATTTTATTGACATTAGTTAGACTTTATGGCATGTATTATATATTGTGTGCTTTGTGGAATTTAGACTTTGGGCTTGTATTGTATTTGACTCTTGTGCTTCTTCTCTTTTATTCCGTATCGTGCCATATCTTCCTCTAGTTTTATATTGTGATTGAGTATTGATTATCATTTATCATATATCATATTGTTTCTCTATTTGGGGTTGAGATGGCATGACAAGTACCTTATATATATTATCTGAGATGTTTAGATAGTATTGTTGACCTAGACAGCGTTCTACCGCCGATGTTGCGGAGTAGGCTGAACGTACCCACGTACTCGTGCCCTACACTAGGTGCAGGTCATGACACGTTTTAGTAGTGGCCTATGCAGGTCTTCGAGAGGTCACAATTAGTACGTTATCGTAGTAGTGCTAGACTTAGAGTGCTACTACAAGTCTTCTTTAGGATATAGGCTGAGGGTATACTCAATCACAACTAAGAAACACTTCCAATTATTTGCTTTTCTATCATTATCTATCTGAATGCTTACTTTACTTTAAATAATTTTGTCCTTCCTTGATGATACCTTATCTTACTCAATGTTGATTCCTTTATTTGAATCTGTCTTCAGGATGCCTCCAAAGATCAAGTTCTATCGCTCGGGAGAATCTGAAGCCTCCTTGGCTACTTTCTAGCCTGCTGTTGAGAGGGTAGTAGCCACTGGTCTAGCAGTTTCAGCTCAGAGGGTCGCTTCACCGGTCCAGGTGGGATCATCAGCAGTAGCTTTCGGGGGTGCTCTACCTCCAGTACAGAGGACAGTGTCAACAGTTGTAAACCCCCTGACCCAAAAATAGGTATCTTGTGTATTTTGTATTCCTTGTATTTGTTTTAGATTATTTTTTATCAATTAAAATCCAATAATTTTATTATGACACTTCACCATGGTTTAAAAATTAATGATATAGGATGGCCCCAAAATTTGTATCGCCCTTCATAGGAAGTTGCCTACACAGGAGACACTACCTGTAGGATCCTTTCGTGGCACAAAAATTTGATCCCTTGGTGTTAGTATGACATTAGTGTAACGATCATAGATTAATTGTTAAATATTTAGATATATATTATATATATAATTTAATTGTGGTTATTTTCTAATTTTGACTTTCTATAATTAGTAGCCCATAATTCTCCGTACCACGTTAGGCATTTTTTCTTTTTATAGATGTGCACATTATTTACTATTACCTATTTTGTTGGATAACCATTTAATTATTTACTTAGTTAATTAGATAATTTAATTATTTGATTTATACAACTAAATAAATATCTAATTATTAATTATAAAATATTTTGAGTGTAGTATTTTATTAAAGCTTTATAAAGTAAATTTTTCTAGAATTTATTTTGTGTGTAATATTATTTTTTGATTTTAACCTCATCTATATATGTAAATATATATGTTAATAAATATATGGTTATTAATAAGAAATAATAATAATAATAGTAATAGTAATAGTAATAATAATAATAATAATAATAATAATAATAATAATAATAATAGTAATAATAGTAATAATACTATTAATAAAATAAAAAGAAAAATAAAATAAAAACCTAATAAAACCCTAAACTACTAATCTTGACTATTTCCTAATCCCCCCCCCCACATCAACCAAGAACCTCCCCCCCACTATCAGTAGCAAACCCGCCCCCATCCCAACTCTCCCTCTTTATCTCCCTATATATATATATATATATATATATATATATAATCTATTAAAACCTAAACCCTAACCCTAGCCTCGATGCCGACGACCACGCCCCGACCTTCGGCCGACCTCGACGCCGGCACCCCCCCTCGCCGACCGTCGCCGCAGCCGCCGCCTTCCGCGTATTCGCATACGTGCACATGTGCACAGCAGCGTCACATCTTCATGGTAGGTTATCTCTCTCATCTCTCATCCTTTTTTCGAGCGTTTTGTCCGTGTACGTTCACAACCTAAACCTCTAGGATTTTCATTCAAGCGGGACGAGTTTTCGTGTCCCGGATTGGTCAAAAAATTGACCAGAAGTTGGCCGAAAAACTGACCAAAATAGTCTAGAAACTTCAACCCAAACCCTCCATGTTCACACCCAATTTGCCATCAACCTGTTTAATATTTTCAAAAACTAATTGAAGGGTTTTTTTTCTCAATATAATCGAGAATTTTTCTGTTCTTTTAGTTTTTATTAATTCGTTCTATGTGTTAAATTATTCGGCCTCCAAAACGACCAAAAACTTAATCTTTTAAAACTAAAATTTTATGATACGGAGTGCGCCCCACCAAACGGGACCGCCTCGCCGCGTACTAATTGCACCGAAAGGCGCATATGGTATATCCTGACGTGTGGGCTTTCGCGGAAGATGATTCGGACGTGTGCGTGCGTCAAAATCGACCCGTATCCGTAAAAAGTCCCTATATCGTGACTTTTGCAAAATACCAGCCCATTTTGTGTACGCTCGCCAGAATATGATAAAACTTACGCTATTGGATTCGTGGTATCACGCTGGTCCTGTGACCCAAGTTTCACGCAATTTTGAGACAGTTGACCAATCCGCCTATTCGCGGGCCTAGTGTTTGACTTTAAGGGCGAATTTGTGATCAGCTTACCGGAATCCAAAATTGGACATACCGCTGAGTTCGTATCGACGTTTAGAATTTGTTTGACCTATAATTTGTCCTATTTATAGACCTTTATCTCTGACACGCATTTTGGTGCAAAGTGGCCCACATATGGACCCGCTTTGACCCAAAATTACCGTTTTGTTCCTGTATCCAAATTGGACGAAAGGGTAGTATTTTTTCAGCTATTTTGCTTATTCTGGGAATGTTGGTGATGCTTATTTCAGCATCCGGAGACGTTCATTTGGATGCCATGGTTTCTGATTCCTTGTGCTTGATACATAGATGCTTACACTACGCAGCTTTCTTGCTAGGCAAGTATACCTTGCCTTGTTGTACTGTTTAAAGTTAGTTATTATTTAGTTGCATGTTTATTTATTTTAATATTATATAACTGTATGCGTTTGAGAAAGACTCGGGTGCAGTCAACGAAGCCATTAATGTTAGGACTTGTGTTTGACCTAGTGTCTAGTGGACGCACCTAAAGTTGTGGAGTTATTAGTATGACTCTCCAGTCTTTGACACGTATCATTGCACATCACAGAGTGAGTTCATGTAGGGACGCTTGCTTCATACTCGACTGGACATCGGTGTGAGCAGCACGTGTGACGATATTTAGCTTAGTTGTTTATTTCTATAGAGACTTGCATTATAGTACGAGATGTCCATGTCGTGTTCGCGACTTGTACATTGGCATGGGGCGAGGAGGACAACTAGTAGGCATATGGGATACACACATTGGAATCCGTAGTATCCGGAGGAGCCATGGATATCCAATGACTTTCTTTATTCAGATTCCACGTTCTACGAAATAATATGGACGTTATACTATTCAGATTTCACGTTCTACGGAACGATAGAGACGTTATACTATTTAGATTCGACGTTCTATGGAACGATATGGACGTTATACTATGCAGATTCTATGTTCTTCGGAACGATGGACGTTACATATACATATGCCATGCTCTTTGGAGTGTGGACGTTATGCCTACACCTACCCATACGTACCAAGGTCGTCCTCAAATTGCATTTTACTTAGCTGGTTAGTTCACCCTCGAGTTTACACAGTATTTACTTTATTGGCATGCTTCTATGTATCTTGTTACGTCCCTCTGAGGACCTGGTCCCTTTTTAGGTGTAGACGATCATGACTATTTGCAGGAGCGCGGATCAGGACTTGCTACTTACCTTTCGAGGAGGTCTTCCCTTCGAGCCCCATTGTTCATTAGATGTACTTATTATATTTACTTTTATATTCTAGTTTGGTAGTGGATTTTTCTTCACCCAACTACTTGTTCTTATCAAGCATCTTATACTTGATTTAGTTATATAGTTGATTGGTTATTCATTTATATTTGATTCTGTGGATGAGATTTAGTTATGCCCTGTAACTTGTGACAAATATATACCACTTGTAAATTATTGTTCATAATACAGTGTACGTATGTGTTATGGTTTCCAAATATTGGAGTCTCCATATACATACAGCTGGCATGCTTACGTATTCCTAGTCCTACATATTTTGGGACTAGGGCGTGATAACAGTTCCGGAGGAGCTTCTACCTCCACCACCCGCTGTTGATCCGGTGCAAGTGTTTGAACTCTTTTAGTAGATGATGGAGGCACATTGGGCCCAGATGGAGGCCCAGCAGTGCCATTCCGAGGTCATGAGGCAGGGCATAGAGAATGCCCACCAGCTAGCACTCGCCGCAGTAGAGAGGGTAGCCACAGTCCAGTCAGAGGTGCCACCACCTCAGCCCGCCCCGCAGTAGCCGAGGTCGAGGACCATCATTGACTTTAAAATTATGGGGCCCAAGGATTTCAAGGTCACCTAGGGGATTTTATATGTTAATGATTGGATAGCGGACATTGAAGGGAGCCTACGGCTGGCCTAGATTCTAGAGTGCCTACTGGTAGAGGCAGTAGGGAGTGTGATATTTGATATTGTTTTGACATGGTTCAGGACAGACCCGAGGATCTCATCACCTGGACTTACATAGAAGGCCTTTAAAAAACTTTTCAAAGAGAAGTTCTTTTTAGACGTGGCTCTGACATCTCTAAAAAACCAGTTTTAGTAACTCGTCCAGGGAGCTATGACAGTGGATGAGTATGCAGCGGAGTACTGCGGATTGGGTCGCTTCATGGAGGGGTAGAATCCCCGGGGGAAGGCCCGAAAGTTCATAAAAGGTCTGAATAAAAGGTTGACTACAGCTCCAGCGTTGACGTTGCCATCGGAGACAAGAGGTTTTACCATTTATAATAATGCTTTGGGTAAGGGTTTGGGATGTGTGTTGCAGAAGAGCAAAAAAGTGATTGCCTATGCATCTATGTAATTATGCCCTCACGAGAAGAATTACCCTACCCATGACTTGGAATTTGCAGCGGTCATTTTTGCTCTAAATCTGTAGAAGCACTACTTGTATAGAGAGCATGTGGAGATCTTTACAGACCACAAAAGCTTAAAGTATGTGTTTACACAGAAAAGGCTCAACATGAGGCAGCGACGATAGTTGGAGGTTTTGAAGGACTTCGATATTTCTTTGCAGTACCAACCAGGGAAGGCCATCGTAGTCGCTGATGCCTTGAGAAGGTATCAAGTGGCTATGTACTTGACGATGGACATATATTTATTGGCCTATCTTGATAGCTTAGGTATTGAGGTGTTAGTTCCTGGAGTTGCGACGCAGATGTGGGGTCAACAGCTATAATCCGAGTTGATAGACCGGCTCAGGGCTGCACAGTACGAGTATGAGTCTCTGAGGAGTATCAGAGCGCAGGTTCAGATAAGATTAGGAGAAGATTTTACTATTACGGAGGATGGATCATTACGGCACGGTACCAGATTGTGTGTACCAAGTGGAGCATTGCATGAGAAGGTTCTTCAGGAGAAGCATCGATCTCAATACTCAATGCGTCTGGGTGACAACAAGATGTATAAAAACATGAGAGAACACGTTTGGTTGTATGGTATAAAGCGGGAGATGGCGATCTTCGTATCCAGATGTCTGGTATGCCAGCTGTTTGTGGTAGAAAACGAAAAGAATGAAAGATGTATTCAAGACGGGGTTTACACAAGACCCGTGTTCTTTTGTTTACAAACAAACTTGTACAATATAATCCTATACGAGGATGTGGGAGTACAATTTATTTAATCTGGGTATAAATTACTATAGGTGTCTGATCTGCAGTCGATCACTTTAGCCCTTGGAACACACGATGGTGAAGAAGTGCCGTAGAATACAGGAGGTAGCTTCGAAAGTTGCAAAAGAGGGTGGATGCACGATGCCAAGGTCGTCGATCCCTACCCCTTTGCCTGAGCTCCGGGTTCCTCTCTCTCTCTCTCTCTCTCTCTCTCTCTCTCTCGATCTCTTCTCTCTCCTTGTTTTTTTTGACCCTGTCCGATATCCTTTTCAGAAGTCTGATCGTTGATCAATTTCTTCGACCTGTTCCTCTGTAAATAGAGGTCTATATTTATAGAGTTTTAGTGACAGTGACCACTCAGTTGGTGTAAAAACCGAGGAGTGAAATCACAGCACCCTCTTACACGACGGTTAAAATAACCAATGCCTGCGTATAGATGATCCTTTGAATGAGCGTATAACGCAGGTCCAACTAAGGGACACAACGCGTATTATTGCTACGAAGATCACGGCGTAAAAGCCACGTAGGTAGGTATCCTCCGTGTAGAAGAGGTGGGCGTAAAAGCCAATGTCTGTCACCATGGCATAGAAGCCAAAATAGGCATAGAAACCAGGTAGGCATAGAATCCTGATGGCATAGAAGCCGAGTGAGCATAGAAGCTGAGGAGGCGTAGAATCCCTGAGAGCATAACAGCTGAGGAGGCGTAGAAGCCCTGAGAGCATAACAGCTGAGGAGGCGTAGAAGCCACTGCACAATGCTGAGTGCTGACGTGGACGTCTTTAGCCGGAATCACAGCTTTTGAAGATATAATCAAATCGCTCGCATTAAATGCAGAGATCTGCCACCATCCTGTGCATTAATTGCGAAGGCGTGTTCTGAAGGCCTGCCCCCGTTCTGAGCATCAAGCGAAGAGACGTGCCTCGAGCTTTGTACAAAGCGCAGCTTTTGACGTGGCAGTCTGTTTGTCTTCCGCGGTGTATAGACGGTTCACGTTTGCCTGTGTAGAACAAGGCAGCGTATCCCTTTGTATGCAAAAAAGCAGTTTACGCAAGGGGGTGTCACCACACGATGGTTCGGTGATTCTTAATCAAATCCCCTGCATTAAATGCAGAGATCCGCCATCATTCTGCACATTAAATGCGGAGGCGTGTTTTTGAAGGTCTGTAGCTCTTCTGTGCATTCGTCGCAGAGACGTGCCTCGAGAAGACTGTCGTCGTCTTGCGCACCAATCGCAGAGACGTGCCTTGAGCCCTGTTCAAAGCGCCGCTTTTGACGTGGCAGGTGGTTTGTCTACTGCGGAGTGTAAACAGCTCATGTCTGCCTGTGTAAAACAAGGCAGCATATCCCCTCGTTCATGTAAAAGCAGTTTACGCGAGGGAGATGGCGGTAACTGACAGCCTGGGTCGCAGTGCCGTGCTATCATTATAGCCGTCGTCTGGGTAGCCGAGTCGTATCCTTTTGTCAGAAGTTCAGACGTCAGGTTCATTGCAGGGTCTGACAGGCTCATCTCAGGGAGTACGAAGCATTCCTCGTACGCTTTAATACCGCATTTGAAAGCGGATGTGTTTTACGCCATATAGGCGACGAAGCCCTCTACTTTACGCTCTGAGGAGGCCTGGACATACTGCACTACGCGGATGGTCCTGAGAAGCTCTTGACTTGCCTGCTTGATGGCTCTGAGGTTATCTCTTTACGCTGCCCCGCACCAATAAGTTGCGTATAGTCATCCGGCATATTTTTTATGCTTCTACAAGACCCCCTTCAAAGCTTTTAAATTCCTCGGAATTTAAAACGCTTTGAATGAAGCATGAACCGTCCCTCGTAACTCGAAACGCCTTCTGAATGGAGCCCGAAACGGTCAAGTTTTGACACGTTCTTTCAGGTCGGTCTTTATGGCGGATTTATTGGGGGTAGGTGCGATCTCGCTTGCCTATAAAAGGGCTGAGGAGTAACCTGTTTCTTCCCACATTTCCTTTCACCATGCTGAGATGATCGCCGGAGTTCGTCGGGTCGACCTGAGGAAGAAGAAGACCATGTTCTTCCAGCATGTAAGGAGCCAAAAAAGACGGCATCTTCGAGCAAGTGTCATCTGCAACGATGAATCATGGAAGGATATCTTAGCCTCCCTCGCTCGGGATAATCAGCAACTTCATGCGGCATCTCACTCAGAGAGTGGGGAGGGGCCACATTTGACCACACGGCTTGCAAGTGGTGCCTTCTCCCGTTACCTCCGGTGACGAGAGGCAGACAGACCGGCCAGAGTGACGGTGGTCTGTAGGAAAGCAGAGTTGCCCTGCTTTCCTTCTGTTGGAGGATGGGTCTATGCCCAGTTTTGTATCCTCCTACCACCGCTCATCTTCTTGGAAGCAGAGGAAGACCTTTGTAGAGGGGATTTCCCTCATATGTAATCACAAAAATGAAGAAAAATCCCTTGTAGACAGGATTTCCCTCATATGTAATTATGATTTTAACTTTAATAAAGTCGTCTTTCTTCTCTGCATATGATCGTCTTTGCCATACGTTGTGGTAAAGTCTGAATATGTGCAACTTCGACACGTCTGATTCTTTACGCCGACTCTGATAGAAAGAGTATTAGGTCCCGTCCTGTCTTTTACGCATAACTAGTGATGCGCAGCTACTTTAGGAATGTAGGAACCGCGTAGAGTTTCTAAACTGTCTTCTGATGAACAAAAATTTTGTTCAGACTTCGTCTTCAAGAATGACCTCTCGAAACTCCCTTGGAACAGGGTCGAGGTTTCGGCTGTCAAACCGAGTTGCCATAGACGAGATGTTCAGACTGGAGTCTGGATGAACCTCCATTTGACCCGAGAAGAGTAATTTCTCAATGTTTGAACTCTGTATGCTTTGGGTACTTGGGATATGTTGAGGCCAAGATGGAGTATCTTCTGTATGAACTCCTGTAATTGACCGCCTTGCTGTTCGGATATGCGGAAAGTCAGAGATCCGTAGTGTAGATGAGCTGAAAATCCTGAGTTCGTAGCCTATTGAGCGTAGAAAGCCACCGAGCGTGAGATCATAGGTTTGGTATCTGCTGAGCATGAAGTCGTAGGTTTGTAGCCTCTCGAGCGTAAAAGCTACCGAGCACAAAAGGCATCCGGGCATAAAACCATAGACTTATAGCTTACGAGCGTAAAACCGTAGATCTGTAGCTGTCGAGCGTAGAAAGCTCCTTTAGCGTAGAACTGTGGATTTGTAGCCTGTGAAAAAGAAATCTTTCGAGCATGAAATTGTGGATCTGTTGCCTCCGAGCGTGAACTAAACACCACCGAGCGTGAGACCATAGATTTGTATCTGTTAAGCGTGAAGTCATAGGTTTGTAGCCTCTCGAGCGTAAAAGCTACCGAGCACAAAAGACATCCGGGCATAAAACCATAGACTTATAGCTTGCGAGCGTAAAACCGTAGATCTGTAGCTGTCGAGCGTAGAAAGCTCCTTAGCGTAGAACCACAAATCTGCTTTGCACGAAAAACTTTTCGAATTTGCTGACTGTCCGCCTTTCGAGAGTAGTGGGCTGCCGTAGTACCCAATCATAACCAAATATTAATTTGCGAGATTTGGTTAGGGTTTCGAGGAGTCCGTCCGAGGATTCGAGGAGTCGATCCGAACCCTATATATATCCTGAGCTTTTAAGAAAAAACTTTTCATCCGTTCTCGGCGAAAGAGAGTCTTCGTCTGTTCGAGTTTTTTCCTCCGTTCCTTCTCCGAGCACTCAAGAGTCTTCAGAAATGGCGCCGAAGCAAACCCCCTCCACTAAGGGAAAGAGTGTAGGTCCTTCTTCTCATCCTTTCGCCCCAGCGAGGGAGTCTTCGGTCGGGCAAGACGAACTTCATCCTGAGCATAGTATCCCGCCGACGAGCAGCGCTCCCGGCCTTAGAGGTAGAGCCTTTTGGATGACAAAGAATGACGAAAAATCCTTCGCACATGTTGAACGTGACCGCGCTAGGTCGTCTTCTGTGCTGATAGCCTCTTTGAGGAAGATGATGCACGGAGATGTTTTTATCTTTTACGCTCACATTTCTAATGTGTCAGCGTAAGAGTTCCATGTTTCCGCAGTTTCGAGAGTAACAGCTCTGACTGCCGAAAACTTGGTGTATACTATAAAATTTTAGTTTTACGTCTGGGGACGGAACCTCCGGCGTAATAACTAGAATTTTGGTAGCCCGACGTAAAGCACGGATCGTATGCTGCCAGTTACGTCTCTGGATGAGACTTCCTACGTAAAATGACCAAATTTGTACAGTCTTGGCGTAAAGCACAGACTGTGGCTTCTGGGTTCTCATGTTGCAAGATTTGTAATGACGTGTTTTCCTCGCACTTTTGCAGTTAATTTGGGTGAGTCTCCGCTGGCCGAGGTGATGGGTTCCGCTGCCGGGATGCTGCACTCGAACTATCTGGAGGATCTGTCCCACGTGGCATTTCCTATCTCCGGACCCCAGTATCCTGAGGGAAGGGAGCTTTTGATATCAGCTCAGGGCAAGAGGGCGCTGCTGAATATGATTAACGGAGAGCCCCTGACGTATATAGACAGGGAGCAGTACATAAAGCCAGCTTTTCTTTTTGGGGACATGATTTATAAACGGTCCCAGACGAAGCCTAAGAAAGAGCCCTGGGTTTTCCCAGCCGGGAGCTTGGTCTTGTACCTGCCAACGATGTCGAGAGATTATCCCATCTCGGCTTTCTTCCATACGACACATCCTAGTAGGATGTCGTGGACGCTGACGCCTGATCTTCACGGCAAATCGGGAAAGATCTTTCATCTGAAAGGAGCTGACCAGGGGTCGTTCATCAGCCATCCTTCCGGCCTTGTGACGTTGTTCAGGAGACTGTGTCCGGGCAGTGTCCCGAGCCAAGATAGTCTAGTGATCCAGCCGGTCTAGTTGCCGACTTTCTGCAACGACTTCATGGGGCGAGGGGGAGTATATCCCAAGGAGAATCCTCGATGCAACGGGTGGATCACCCCAATAAACCGTCGATGGGCTTGCCTAGTTGACTGGGCCTTGAAGCACTGTCAGAGAGAGCTGGAGGGCATTGGGCTGTATGCCGCTGTGAGTGCGACCAGTGTTGGGTTACCTCCTAACCCTAACCTGTTCCTGGCGCTGATGGAGCGATATATTTCGCTCACCGGGACTTTCGCCACTGCACTGGGGGAGTTGGGATTGGCCCTCCATGAGATGGCAGTGATCTCGAGGCTGCCGTTGGGGGATACCCCATATGAAGAGTACGTCCCCACCAATCGGGAGTTGGAGGATTCGGACTCTCGGGTGGTGGAGGTGTATCAGGAGTTGATGTGCCACTACTTCGCGTGCACCGCTTTTTATGATGAGCCTTCTGATTTGGCTCACACCAACAAGTGGACGTCCTACCTCTTCTTCCACCGGGCCAGGGCCGCCAAGCCAGAGAAAGTTTCGGGGGGCAAGGATGAGTCCGTGAACTCTTTGGGAGTGCTTAGTGCCCAGGTCGTCGAGGCTCTTATGGATGACGCCAAGGCTCCGTACCAGATTCTTGACGACGGGGTAGGAAAGTATCCCGAAGGCACTAAGGTCTATAGTTACTTGAGGCGTTGTTGCAGGCCTCTGTCTAAGGAAGCCCAGCTGGCCGGTTTTCTCTTCATATGGCTGCGTCGAGTAGTGGTGCCCGGTACTGCATCTGCGGACCGCATTCACCGGAATATCTTGTGGCCTGCGGTGCGTCTGGTATTTGGGGCAAGGTTGGGCTTGCTCCATGCTATGGTGTGCCGTATATAGGCTGGCCTGAGGGCCATGACTGACGGGCTGCTCGCCGATGAGACTCGGCGTGAAAACTTTCTCCGGGTGGAATTACCATACCTGTATTTGATGGGATGGTTAATTCTTCACAACCCCCGGGTGATGTCTCCTGGCTCTGGTGGTAGCTCGGGGGGTAGCTTCCTGCTGAATTACAAGGACTCTTCCTGGAATATGAACACAGTTTTAGACTGTCGGTTGACACTGAGCCTCAGTCACGGCTGGAAGCTCCTCTGCATTGTCCCCTTGATACATCGTAATCAATCGGGGATTAGGCTGGAGGATTCAGGCGGAGAGAAGACCAATCTTTCTCCGGAGGCTTTCAAATGGTTGATCTGCATCAGGCCCTCCCATTTGTTGTATAGAAGTGAAGACCATTGCTTCTTCGAGCCTTACTTGCCTAGTCGGTTTGCCAGGCAACTTGGGTACGACCAGTTGCACGTGGGCAACGCCGTCACCAGCTTTAGGTCCAGGGGCGGACTCATTGATGGAGCCAGAGGATGGCGATATTTCATCATGGGATGCACTGGGGCAATTTTTACCGTGCCGGTCGTCACACCCTCTACAGAGCTGCACATCTTACATTCGTATGCCCAATTCTACGTGGCGGTTAACACCTTCCACCGTGATTTTGACATGCGTGGGAGTTTTAGGGTACCGTCTTCCACGCCTGGGGGAAGAGTCGAAGTTCCTTCGGTTTCTCCCGACGAGGGTGAGGAGTTTGCTACTCCTGATGAGCCGCTGGTGTCGGTGCCGAGGTGTGAAGTGCCTCTGCCTGCGGGGGCCTTGGTAGTCTCTGGGAAGCGAAGGGATGCTGCTCCCAAGGAGGCTTCTTCTCGTAAGAGAAAGAGGACGGTCAATCGTTCTCTCCGGATTCCTGGTATTGAGGCTCCTAGAGAGGGACCTGTTGTCTCGCCTGTCGAGGATGCTTCCCTGATCGGAGGTTCCCCGACTTCTAGAGAGGGACCCCCAGCTTCGGCTGGCGGTGTTGGAGAATCTTCGTTAGTGGCTTTTGTTGCTGCTACCGCTCCAGGTAGTGGAACGAGATTGCTTGCGTGGCCGAGGCAGATGGAAGAATCTTTCCCTAGGCCAGTAACGGATGAAACCCCTGCCGTGCCTGTGAGCATGCTTGGCGAGGTTCCAGCTGACGAACCTCGACTGCGTCTTGGTGGAGGCTTGGTAGATCTCTTGGCGATGTCGGTTGGCCCACCCCCTTCTCCAGGTATGACAGTTTGCATTACGTCATTAAGGCGTGACTTAGCTACATCGGCTACAGATGCGCCGTATATGCCGCTGGCCATGGGTAAATGTCATCTTTATGTCTCCTTTTTAGAAAGACTACCATTATATTGATATCAACTCTCTTGTCCTCTTCCCAGGGGATGGCGTCCACGGGGAATACAGCTTTGAAGCGCCTTCTGGCTCTGCTCCGGCTCCTAGCGATGATACGGAGGCGTTTGACTTTGAGGAGGAAATATCTTCGGGGGCCGGTTCGCCTGTTGAAGAGGCTTTGATATCCTAAGAAGAGGGAGAGCCTGCCGTTGCGACCACTTCTGTTGTTGTAGATGCACCTCCTTTGGTCGCACCACTTGTTGAAGCGACGGTTGTGACCACTTCGTCTGCAATCATTCCTGGAGGGGGACTTGCCAATGCTGCGGCCACTCCTCGCGCCCAATCGGATCTAGCTGCGTTGACTGAGCAATATACCAGCGTCTTCTATGCTACTTTGAAAGTGCTGATACCGATGGTGCTGAAGGGGAATCTGGACCTCGAGCGCCTGAAGAAGTCCTCTCGAATCCCGATAGAGGCGATCCGGGATTTTAACGGCACCGGGGTAGCTGATGCCCTGGAGGCGATGGTTAATGGTTTGGAGCAACCCATTAACGAATATCTGCGGCTAACTCGGGACGGCATTGAAGCTGAGGTCCAGTCCAGATACAACTCCATGACTGCGCGTTTTACCAAACAGATGGAAAGCTTGGATAAACTCGTTCAAATACGTCAGCTGGAGATGGACGAAAGAACGACCGTCGTGGAGGAGGCCCTTGCTCTTCAACTAAGGTGCCAATCCGAGCATGAAGGAAACGTAGCGAGGGCTCGCAAGTTGAAAGAAAAGCTCGCTCAGGCGGAGGAGTGGGCTTCCCAGTCGTTGGCAGGTCTAGATGTAGCGACTGGTTGATTGAGCGCAGCGCGACGGGATCTGGATCGTGCAGAAGCTGCCCGTGCGGGTGCTCGTCGGGTGAGGGCCGAATTGTCCCTCATGGGAGACAATGAGGCACTGCTGGAGCAGGCCCGCGCCGATGCCTTGGTTTCCAGGGATGAGAGGATAGCTGCACTGACGAAGCTGATTCGCGATCTGACTGCTCCTCCAAAATGATGTACCCTTCCTTCTTTTGTTTGCTTCCCGGTGTAATTTTGCTCTTTCTTGGGAATAAATAAAGCGAACTCTTTTCTGACTTTGTAGACCTATCATTTCGGAATGTAAATGACAGGTTTTGGGCGAGGGTAATATCAGAGGTGATATGGACATGATAGGCTCTCAAGAAACTTTAGCAGGACATACTTATTCAGAGGTCATAAGGACATGATAGAATATGCTTTGACTAAGGCTTGTAGGCAAGATACTATCAGAGGTGATATGGACATGATAGGCTCTCAAGAAACTTTAGCAGGACATACTTATTCAGAGGTCATACGGACATGATAGAATATGCTTCGACTAAGGCTTGTAGGCAAGATACTATCAGAGGTGATATGGACATGATAGGCTCTCAAGAAACTTTAGCAGGACATACTTATTCAGAGGTCATACGGACATGATAGAATATGCTTTGACTAAGGCTTGTAGGCAAGATACTATCAGAGGTGATATGGACATGATAGGCTCTCAAGAAACTTTAGCAGGACATACTTATTCAGAGGTCATACGGACATGATAGAATATGCTTTGACTAAGGCTTGTAGGCAAGATACTATCAGAGGTGATATGGACATGATAGGTATTGCATTTCCAAATTAGTCGAACGTATCTATTCAGAGGTTATATGGACATGATAGAATACGACCCAACTAGTTTTGCTTTGGAAGTAGTTTTGTCAGAATTATGGTTTTCGCTATATTCCAATTGAGCAGAGGAGGTTAAGCATAGTACCTTTTCAGGAATTTGCCATTGATAGGAGCCATTAACAGGTCTCCATTAGGCTGGGCTAACCTGTAAGCGCCATTTGAGAACGTTGTCTCGATCACATAAGGACCCTCCCATTTGGGGTGGAATTTGCCTTTACTCCTGTGAGTAAGAATCATCGGCCTTCTTACGGCTAGAACTAGCTCGCCGACTTTGAACACTCTTTTCTTTACTTTATGATTGAAAGCTCTGGAAATGCGTGCTTGGTAGAGCGCGATGCGCTGTTGAGCTTGGAGGCGTTTCTCGTCTAATCCTTCTAGCTCCTGAAGCCTTAAAAGGTCATTCTTTTCTTGAGTCAGTTCGTTAGCCACGGCTATCCTGAGTGACGGGATCTGGATCTCAATGGGGAGAACTGCTTCGCTCCCGTAGACCAGTGAGAATGGAGTACAACCTGTCGGTGTTCGTACCGTTGTGCGGTATGCCCAGAGACATTCGCCCAGTCTCTCATTCCAATCTCTTTTGTTCGAAGAGACGAACTTCTTCAAGAGTTTGATAATGGTTTTTTTGAAAGCTTCCGCCAAACCATTAACAGCTGGATAATATGCCGTAGAGGCAATATTATGTATCCGATTTTTATCGCAAAAATCGATGAAATGCTTGACTGATGAACTGAGGCCCATTATCGTGAATTATCCTCCGAGGTACCCCGAAGCGATAGATGACGTGATGCTTGATGAAGCTGATCACATTAGACGCCTTTACCTCAGCAAGAGGGATCCTCTCTGCCCATTTGGAGAAGTAATCCGTGATGGCCAGTATGAACTGGTGACCCTTGGAAGAAGACGGGTGAATAGGACCGACGACATCCATACTCCATGCTTCGAAAGGCCAGGATACAACCGTAGGATGTAGATATTCAGACGGTTGATGTATGAAGTCTGCATGGACCTGACAGGCTCTGCATTGTCTTGCATAGTTGATCGCGTCTGTGATCATAGTGGGCCAGTAATAGCCCATTCTCCTGATACGATCCTGTAGCTTAGGACCGGGTTGATGTGCCCCGTATACGCCGTCGTGAGCCTCACGGGTAATCTGCTGTGCTTCATCGTCAGAGAGACATCTCAATAGCAGTCCGTCATAGGTTCGGCGATATAGGCATTGTGAAGATGCATCGAAGTAGAAGCGTAAAGATCGTCTTTTGACGGATACCGCTTCTTTAGGATCCTCTGGCAAGATTCCGTATGCCACGAAATCTATAAAGGGACTCTTCCAATCTCTTCTGGGAGGATCGGCGTGTGCAGCGTAGCTGCGTTCTATGTGAGAGTTGTTTTTCACACAGAATAAATCTCTGTTAAGAAGGATTATCGAGTTCTGCCTTCTTATAGGAGTAGCTAAATCTGCGGCTAGACTGGCTAGGGCATCAGCTTCAAGATTCTGGGATCGAGGTACATGCTCCAGGAAGAACCCTTTGAATGTCACGGCTATCTTGACCGTTGCTTGGTGATAGGGGATGAGGTCTGGATTCCGGACTTCATATATTCCTCTGACTTGATTGACGATAAGCAAAGAATCATCGAAAGCTTCCAGGGATTCGACCTCCAGCTCTTTAGCGACTTGGAGCCCGATTTATATTCTGCCACGTTGTTGGAGCAGGGCTCGTTGAGAGAGTATGCTCGGTAGATGACGAGTTTGTCGGGAGTAACCAGGACGATTCCTACTCCTGAGACCACTTTTCCCTTGGGACCAGTCCTGGAGGCACCATCGAAGAATAGTTGCCATGCATCACTTTCCATCGCGGAATCACATTCTGCAACTTCGTCAGAGATGTCCTCGTACAACTTGGAGGTCTCCGGGATCGGATGAGCAGCTAGAAAGTCGGCCATTGCTTGGCCTTTGATGGACTTCTGGGGGATGTACACCATGTGATATGGTGTTAACAGCATCGCCCAAGTTGCGAGTCAGGAATTAAGAGCACTTGGCTTGCTCATTAGTACTCTAAGAGGGTTGATCCTGGAGATGATATGGATAGTCTGGCCGGTGACATAGTACCGCGTTTTCTGGATAGCGAACATCAGAGCCAAGCATTCTTTCTCCACTGGGTTGTACCGGTGTTCGGCTCCGATCATCATTCTACTTAGATAGTAGATAGCCTGTTCATGCCCTACATCGTTCTTCTGCGCAAGAAGAGCTCCCAAGGCATGGTCCATTGCTCGAACGTATAGGAAGAATGGTCTTTCTATGAAGGGAGGCACCAGAACTGGCGGATGAGTGAGGTAGCATTTGATATCGTCAAACGCTTGTTGACAGGCTTTGTCCCATACGAAGGATACACCCTACTTCATGAGGCAAGAAAAAGGCTGACATCTTCCAGAGAGGTTGGATATGAATCTCCGGATGTAAGCCAGGCGTCCCTGAAATCCTCTAAGTTCCCTCAGATTGCGGGGCGGTCGTATTCCTACGATGGCCTGGACTTTATCAGGGTCCACTTGTATGCCTTTGGCGGTAATGACAAATCCCAGGAATTTGCCACTAGATACACCCAGGAAGGACTTCGTAGGATTCATCTTGAGTTGATGTTGGCGCATTAACTCGAACACCGTCCTTAAGTCTCGAACGTGATCATCTTTGAGGCGGCTTTTGACAGCTATGTCGTCCACGTAACATTCTACTGTTTTGCGTAAGTGCTCATAGAATATGTTACTCATAGCTCGTTGGTATGTTGCCCCGGCGTTCTTTAACCCGAAGGGCATTACTGTATAGCAATATACTCCCAGTGGTGTTCGGAAGGCGGTATGCTTCTCGTCCCCAGGATGCATCTTGATCTGATTGTACCCTGAGAATCCGTCCGTGAAAGACATGCATTCAAAATCGCAGGTGTTGTCGATCATGATGTCTGTGATGGGAAGAGGGAACTCATCCTTGGGGCAGGCAGCATTCAGATCTTGGTAATCGATGCAGATGCGTATTTTCCCATTTTTCTTCATGACTGGGACAACGTTGGCTACCCAGTCGGGATGTTGTTCTTCCCAGATGAAACCGCAGGCTATCAACTTCTTGATTTCGGCTTCAATAGCGTCCATCATATCCGGGCGGAACCGGCGCTGGTGCTGCTTTACAGGCTTTGAACTGGGCGATATATTAAGCTTGTGGGTAGCCATCTTTGGATCAAGTCCTGGCATATCCTCGTAATTCCACGCAAAGACGTCGATGTATTCTTTTATCAGTCGAATAACTTCTTCCCTTTCAGCTGGGGAAAGATTGTTACTGATAAATATCGGTCTTGGTGAGAGTGTATCCCCAACGTCGATCTGGATAACCTCATCTTCAGTAGAAGGTTCTCTCTGTTCGAAGCAGAACTCCCATTGTGTATCCATTTGTTGAGCCCAAGAGTCATTTTCAAACGGCTCAGGCTCTGGTTCGTCTGCTTCGAAGGGATCTGTCACTACCATATTTACTGATAATGTTTGTTCGAGAGCATCAGGTGAGTCGGAGGGCGACGAGCCGTCTTGAAAGGAGGAAATAACATCCTTGCTTGATTTGGAGGAGGTGGCATACCCTAACCCGAAATGGGTTTGTTGATAGCAGGGATTGCCGAACAGTGGCGTTCGCCTGCCCTTTCCGTAGTTGAGGCCTGGCTTCCGCTTCAAGTCGTAGCCCATGTTTTGCATGATCCTCAATGCCTGTGGGCTGTATTGGTGAACCTGTATTCTCCCAGTATCGTCATTGAAAGAATCTTCTTGGACAGTTGGTTGATTGCGCTCGCGGCCGAAGACTATTGTACGCTGACTGCTGCAGGTGGGCGGGATAAGGAAGATAGAGTCCTCTTGCGGTCCGTATGTCGTGACGACATTGGCTGATGATGTCACCTCCCATATGTATGGATGATAGGAATCTATAGCTGCCAAGAATTTTTGTGCTATAGGTTCTATATCGTCATGGAGAGAGGATTCCTGGTTCGGAATCGGAGCACTGACATACTGGAAAAGGGGATGTTTATTATCATCTGGAACTCCATTCCTGGTTGCATTTACATCAGTCGGCTGCCTGTTGAGCCGAAGGTTGATGACCAAGGGAGGAAGCTTCTGGTTCAAAGTGATCACGAGAGGATCACCCCCTTTTCCTGATCTGGACTTGTTCAGGTGGATAGCCATAGGTTCCATGGCTCTTGGACGAGTGGTTCGTCCTTTTACCCTGATTGACAGGGGTAGTGCGTCAGAGGGTTCTTCTGGCTCCCGGTGGGATTCCTTCTCTGCCTCGTCTGACACCTCTTTTGTGCGGTCTTGAGAGTACAACACGGCGTCGGAATAGTAGGATTCTATTCCTTTAAACGGGTTTAGGTCAGCAACCTCCATTTGTACTGTTCCTTGTGCGTCTACATATTTAAGGCATTGATATAGGGTTGAAGGAACGATGTTGTGGTCGAGGATCCACGGTCTTCCCAGCAAAATGTTGTAGGATACCTCTGAATTGATGACGTAACATGTGGCTACCGATCTGAGGTTGCCAATTTGGATCCTTAGACGAATTTTCCCCAACGGCTTACTTCTTCCAGTGTTGAAACCCACGATCGTGGTGGTGGTGAAAGCTAATTCGCTGGTAGGGATTCTCAGCGGTCTGAGCAGACTGTGAGGGATGATGCTGATTGACGATCCCGGATCTATGTGAATCCGGTCGACCTCCATGGAACCGACATACCCGGTGTAATAGAGGGGCCTGTCATGCCTGTTATGTTTCAATAGCATGTCGTCTTGAGTGAAAGTGATATTTGGCACCACCTCCATCACACTGTGGCACTGGGGACACGCTACTGGTTCTTCGTCGGGGGACTTGAGCTGGGTCAAGCATGCCTCCGCCTGCATTAGTGCTTCACTCAGGGCTAGACGAGTGTCCTGGGAGAGCCTGAGTAGCTCGAAGATGGACAGCCTGGCTGGTGTATTAGCCAGTTGGGCCAGGATGTCGAAGTTGTATGGCTTCTCTAAACCTTTGTTAGGGATGTTTTTCACAGGTTTATCAAAGCAAACTTCTTTCTGCTTCCCCTTGTCCGTTGAAGTCGGTCTTGCAGGATCGGTCTCTGGCATGACGGACTCGGGTCCCGAAGGTTTGGCGGCTGAAGTATCCGCCGGTGCACCTTCCTGATTTGCTTCGTAGTCATTGAGGTAAGATCTCCCTGAACGGGTTGCGGCTAGTACCTCGTCCTCGTCTGACGGTGAAGAAGTCACAACCATATGGCATGGTTTGCATTTGGAGTTCTTTCTAGATGCAGCTCTAGTAGCATTAGACTCTTTCTCGAGCTCTGACACCAAATCCGGATGAACTCACATGATCTCGCCCCGCCGGGTGGTTAGGGGTACCAGGTCATGATTTTGACCCCTAGCTGGAGGGAGATTGATAATGTTCATCGTGGTCCGAGAGATGGGCGCAACACCATTCGGGACCTCCTTGGGAGGCAGATTGCCAAACTGTAGAGAGATCATGTTGGCTGTGACCGTCTTCTCAGTGTTGTACAGAGTTATGGCTTTGGCATCGATCAAACCCTGGATCTTCCTTTTCAGTATGTAACATGCCTTTGTCGGGTGGTGCACATATCTGTGGAAGATGCAGCATTTGGGGTCGTTAGTACTGCCGACTTCTTGGGGCCGCTTTAACTCCGGAAGGGTGATCTTGCCACTTTTGACAAGACACTCGAATATACTTGGGATATCCTCGTCGTCAAAGGAGTAGACTTCTACGGGCCTGGACGTCCCTGGTCTCGTCTGCGTGGTTGCCGTCATCTTTTGTCTGGACGTATTGACCATCAGAGCTTCTTTCCCTTTTGGACCACGAGGATGGTCGCTGCTGGGAGATGACTTCTTGCCTCTGTCAGAGGCGGAGATCATGATGCCATTGTCGCGCGCCTTGCGACTGTTGTCTTCAGCGGCTACGGCCGAGAGGATGAACGAGGGCCAATCACGGAACTGATATGGTCCTATGAACACCGAGACCACGGGAAGGAGGTTCTTCCTGCAAATGTCTACCAACGCAGAGTCTGGAACTCCTGGAGGCATCTGTAAGGTGGCCTGACGAAAACGCTCGATGAAGGTGCGAACGTCCTCTTTTTCTCTTTGCTTGACTTCGATGAGAGAGGACATGGACATGTCCATTCCTCCCGCGTAGAATCGCGTGAAGAATAAAGCTTTGAAGTCCTCGAAGGAAGTGATGCAGTTGTCCGCCAAGCTACGGTACCACTGATAGGCTACTCCCGAGAGACAACCTTTGAACACCCGAGTGAGGAGGGCGTCGTTCCCTTGCAGCAACACCGTTATCATACTAAAATAGTTCATGTATTGACTTGGTGATGTTTTACCCTCGAACAGGGCCATGGTCTGAGGTTTGTACCTCGGTGGGAAAGGGACCTCTTCCCAGATAGCTGGGTAAAGCTGGTTGATTCCCAGTTTCTTGAGCTGATCTTTGTGCTTCAAGGCGTCAAACTGGGCTTTCAACTCCCGTACTGCCTGCTTCGGACTTTCTATTGAAAGCGGGACTACGGAGTGGTGCGGAGTTGGTTGTATTGTGAATCCAACGGGAGGCAATATATTCTTCGAAAGCGGAGGAACCGCCGACTCTTGATCTAGAGCAGGTCCTTGGCTTGGATTGGGTGACGGCAAGTCCACCCCCACACGTATCTGAGTTGGCAGGATCGATGCTTGAGCCATGGCAGTTGCGTGCTGAGTTAGCATCATCTGGTGCATGTTTTCCATCATGGATTACATTTGTTTCAGAGATGTCTCCAGCGTAGTGATGCGTTGCTCCGTGTTTCCTGATGGTGAAGCCTCCTCGCGTTCATCTTCAACGGCGTAAACTCCCATCTCCCTGGGTATCATTGAAGGATTAGTATAGGTCGCTGTAGAAGTCGACTCTATAATTTTAGCATCTGATTCGGGGGCTTGGCGGTCCTCGGCGTCGGAATCAAAAGAGGACGAAGCTGGTTGTCGTGACCTTGTACGAGTGTTTTGGAACACCCCGGCTTCAGCGTTCCTGAGAAGCTCATTGAACCTCCTTCGGCTCGGAGGCCTGGAGGGATGACGTCTTGAGTTCGAACCTCGTCTAGGCATGTGTGAGGCCATGTTTACAGATACATGCGCGGGCTCCTTTTTCTGGAAAGACAGAGAGTAGCTTAACCGGTCGAAAACCGATCGTCTCGTTTTTGAGCAGCAGCAGTCAATCAAAACCCTATGACTATTACAATAGTGCTCGCCAGGAGGCGTAATAGACACATTGGAAGGTTCCCTCTCTTTACGCTTCTGGATTAGATATTTGCGCAGGTTAGGGGGAATTGCAGAAGAAGATGATTGCTTGTTTCTTCTGTTCCCGTCAACGGACATGCGGAGGTTTGGCACTATGGCTCTTGCTGTGCCACCTGTGTATAACAGGTTGGCCATCTGGGTGGCGAATAACCCTGGGGAGGGTGCCTCTCCGCATTTTGAGCTTGTTTTACGCCGAGGGATTTCGCCTGGCGTAATTTGGAGTTTTGCTCAAACGGGCGTAAAGCTGAAGAGGTCCTCAGTCGGCCGTCGGCTTCTCACATAATCCGGAGGGTATGCAGATTGTCCCCTCGCTGGCGTAAAGGCCGAGGAGTTGAATACTCTGCCACTTGCTTCCCTTCGCGGAGACCACAGTGCTCATCTGGTTCCCCGTAGAGGTCAGATGTCATCTTGTGTGCGGGGCGTGACTTGTACTTCCGATTTGGCGCTAAGGCATCATCAAAAGGTTTGTCTGTACCGCGCATAGCGGGAGACTGGTTTCTGCGCATAGAGCGCAGTGGATACTCCTGGGTCAGCGCTGAGGCTTTACCCGAGGTTTTGTCTGTATCGCGCGTAGCGGGAGACTGGTTTCTACGCGTAGACCGCAGTGGATACTTCTGGGTTAGCGCTGAGGCTTTGCCCGAAGTTTTGTCTGTACCGCACGTAGCGGGAGACTGAATTTTATGTGCGGGGCACGGAGGGAGCAATGCTACAACCTCATTGGTCGGAGAGATCGGAGAGATCGGAGAGTCCACAGGAATGGTAGAGGATGTCTTGGGCATCCAGACCTTGCGCAGCTTCCTATTGTTTTGGACGGAGAGAGGGTGAGAGCTACCCTCGGTTCGAAGCATGTCTTCGTAGGCAGACTGGTCGAATTGGACGACCAGTGTCTTCTTCATGGTTCCTATAGGTACCGCATCGTGTTGAGCAATTACTTCCTCATCAGAAGAGAAAGATGTCCCCAGCAGAGTCGCCATCTTGTTTGTGGTAGAAAACGAAAAGAATGAAAGATGTATTCAAGATGGGGTTTACACAAGACCCGTGTTCTTTTGTTTACAAACAAACTTGTACAATGTAATCCTATACGAGGATGTGGGAGTACAATTTATTTAATCTGGGTATAAATTGCTATAGGTGTCTGATCTGTAGTCGATCACTTTAGCCCTTGGACCACACGATGGTGAAGAAGTGCCGTAGAAGACAGGAGGTAGCTTCGAAGGTTGCAAAAGATGGTGGATGCGCGATGCCAAGGTCGTCGATCCCTACCCCTTTGCCTGAGCTCCGGGTTCCTCTCTCTCTCTCTCTCTCTCTCTCTCGATCTCTTCTTATTTTTCTTGACACTGTCCGATCTCCTTTTCAGAAGTCTGATCGTTGATCAATTTCTTCGACCTGTTCCTCTGTAAATAGAGGTCTCTATTTATAGAGTTTTAGTGACAGTGACCACTCAGTTGGTATAAAAACCGAGGAGTAGAATCACAGCACCCTCTTACACAACGGTTAAAATAACCAATGCCTGCGTATAGATGATCCTTTGAATGAGCGTATAACGCGGGTCCAACTAAGGGACACAACGCGTATTGTTGCTACGAAGATCACGGCCACGTAGGTAGGTATCCTCCGTGTAGAAGAGGTGGGCATAAAAGCCAATATCTGTCACCATGGCATAGAAGCCAAAATAGGCATAGAAGCCAGGTAGGCATAGAAGCCGGATGGCATAGAAGCCGAGTGAGCATAGAAGCTGAGGAGGCGTAGAAGCCCTGAGAGCATAAAAGCTGAGGAGGCGTAGAAGCCCTGAGAGCATAACAGCTGAGGAGGCGTAGAAGCCCTGAGAGCATAACAGCTGAGGAGGCGTAGAAGCCACTGCGCAATTCTGAGTGCTGACGTGGACGTCTTTAGCCGGAATCACGGCTTTTGAAGATATAATCAAATCTCTCGCATTAAATGCAGAGATCTGCCACCATCCTGTGCATTAATTGCGAAGGCGTATTCTGAAGGCCTGCCCCCGTTCTGAGCATCAGGCGAAGAGACGTGCCTCAAGCTTTGTACAAAGTGCAGCTTTTGACGTGGCTGTCTGTTTATCTTCCGCGGTGTGTAGACGGTTCACGTTTGCCTGTGTAGAACAAGGCAGCGTATCCTTTTGTATACGAAAAAGCAGTTTACGCAAGGGGGGTGTCACCATACGATGGTTCGGTGATTCTTAATCAAATCCCCTGCATTAAATACAGAGATCCGCCATCATTCTGCGCATTAAATGCGGAGGCATGTTTTTAAAGGTTTGCAGCTCTTCTGTGCATTCGTCGCAGAGATGTGCCTCGAGAAGACTGTCGCCGTCTTGCGCACCAATCGCAGAGACGTGCCTCGAGCCCTGTTCAAAGCACCACTGTTGACGTGGCAGGCGGTTTGTCTACTGCGGAGTGTAAACAGCTTATGTATGCCTGTGTAAAACAAGGCAGCATATCCCCTCGTTCATGTAAAAGCAGTTTACGCGAGGGAGATGGCGATAACTGACAGCCTGGGTCGCAGTGTCGTGCTATCATTATAGCCGTCGTCTGGGTAGCTGAGTCGTATCCTTTTGTCAGAAGTTCAGACGTCAGGTTCATTGCAGGGTCTGACAGGCTCATCTCGGGGAGTACGAAGCGTTCCTCGTACGCTTTAATACCGTATTTGAAAGCGGATGTGTTTTATGCCATATAGGCGACGAAGCCCTCTGCTTTACGCTCTGAGGCGGCCTGGACATACTGCACTTACGCGGATGGTCCTGAGAAGCTCTTGACTTGCCTGCTTGATGGCTCTGAGGTCATCTCTTTACGCTGCCCCGCACCAATAAGTTGCGTATAGTCATCCGGCGTATTTTTCATGCTTCTACACAAGCAGGTAAAGGCGGAGAGACAAAGGCCAAGTAGATTGCTTCAGTCTTTACGTATACCCGTGTGGAAGTGGGAGCATGTGATGATGGACTTTGTATCGGGGATTTCGCGTTCTCCAGGAGGTAAAGACGCAATTTGGGTCATCGTAGACAAGTTAACCAAATTATCCCACTTCTTGTCATTCAAAGTTGGTACGTCTACGAAGATCTCATAGAGATGTATGTGCGGCAGATAGTCAAATTACATGGTGTTCCTGTGAGCATTATCTAAGATCCGGATAGTCTCTTCATATCCCACTTTGGACAAGTTTGCAGGCTAGCTTGGGCACCCAGCTTAAGTTTAGTACCATATATCACCCTCAGACAAACGGGCAGTCGGAGAGGACTATTCAGACTCTCGAGGATATGCTTCGCACATGTGTTTTAGATTTTGGAGGATCTTGGGAGAATCATCTTCACCTGGTAGAGTTTGCACAACAACTACCAGGCCAGCATTGAGATATCACTATTTGAGGCATTATATGGACGAAGATATCGTACTCCGTTATCCTGTGATGATGTCGGTGAGAGAGCCTTATTGGGACCGGAGATGATTGTGGATGCAGCTGAGAAGGTGAAGCTCATTAAAGATAGACTTCGGGTGGTGCGGGACAGACAAAGGTATTGGACAAATGGCCACCGGAGAACCTTGGAGTTTGAGGTATCGGTTTTGTTTGTATTTCTTGTGATTGTTTTATTTTTGATAGAGTGCTAAGGCGGTATTTTGTGCTAGGTTGGTGATCTAGTGGTCTTAGGAATTTCTTCGATAAGGGACACGATTCTCTTTGGTGGAGGCGTGAAGCTTAGTCGACGGTACATCGAACGCTTTGGTGTTCTTGAAAGAGTCGATGCAGATGCCTACAGGCTAGACTTGCTGCCTGCACTAAAGGGAGTACACAACGTATTCCACGTGTTGCAACTGAGTCGGTACGTGGAAGATCTTATCCATGTATTGGATCACTCAGAAATCCAGGTGGGTCCGACTCTTAGTTATCCAAAGCAGCTGATGGAGATTATGGATCGCAGGAAGAATGTGCTGCGGAACCAGATAATTCCTTAGTATGCGTCGCATGGAGGCATCACTCTCCAAGAGAGTCTACTTGGGAGAGGAAAGCCGAGATGCGCGAGCGATAACCTTATCTTTTTGAGCCGTGAGGTATAATTCTTTCTTGCTTGCTGTGATTATTTGTTGTGATTAGTTCTTTCCTTAAATTTTGAGGACAAAATTTTTGTAAGGAGGGTAGACTTGTCACTACCATATTTCTAGATGAGGGTATTTTAGTCAATTTGTATAATTATTTTTAATGATTATTATTTATTTATTTTGTGCTAATAGTTAATATTTATGGTTGTGCTATTTATTTATAAATAAGTGGGCTAGCCTATTAGTTAGACTTGACAACTTGTGAGCCCAATATGGACTGGGCCCATTAGACCCTTTTTCCTTTAATTAATTTGGAGGATTAGACTAATTTGTATTAGTGTAGAAATATTACGACCTATACGCGGAATAAGGGAACGAGTAGTGAACAATGCCCAGCCTACGTCGCATCATCAGTGGTAGAACGATGTTTGGCTCAATATAACTAGATACACATCTCACATAATATATACAGAAGGGTACCTGCCAATGTCATCTCAACTCCAAAAGGAGGAACAATATAGTATATGATATTGGTAAACAATACTCAATCATAATATAAAATAAAGAATGATGAAAGCATGATATGGAATAAAGAGAGGAAATAAGAGTCACAATACATCCTCAAGTCCAAATCCATAAGTCTAGGCATAGCCACTACCAGAATAATATATACATGATATGAGTCTAGAAATAAAACTAATAGAATGTCCAAAATATATAACTAAGCCTCATGAGACACTGGCACTAGGTCCTCCTGCTCTAAGGGAGAATCCTCTAATGGCTCGACATCCTGCGGCCAGTAATAGTGGGACACTGATCCACAATCCAATCATCTGAAAAATATATCTAGTCAGGATTGGAGTGAAGTACATACCTATTAAAGTAGTTCCAAATACATAATAGAGCATATATAACAAATAATAGAAAAGAATATAAGATAACTAGCAATAGGAAATTGAATAAACTAGAGTGAACAGATAATGTACTAGAAAGTAAAGAACAGACAATATAAATAACTACAAGTGATAAAAATAGATAAACTAGCTAAGGTGCCATAGAGTACAAGTTCATTATGTGATCAGTTTGGATTGAACACGAATACAATATGGTAACTCGATTACACAAGTGATATGTAACCGACATGTACACGAATACACTTGGCTTGATAACATAACCAACTTCTACTCTCCAGTCCCTAACCAATACTCGTGGATCTAATCACGACACGTTATGAACACGAATATGGGCACACTGAACACGAGCAGTGTGTGTACACAAATATGAGCATACTGAACACGAGCAGTGTGTGAACATGAAGTACACGATAACTAATACCCGATACATATGATAAAATATATGTAAAAGAGTACCCGCTGAACACGGTAGGGGATAACATCCTATGACAGGATCCATTTAGTACCAGTCCATGTAGCTACTGAGTCAGAATTAACTAAACAATTCTAGAACATGCAATATATACACTATCATAAAATAAAAACTAACAGAGAGATGTACTCGCCTCTGGTCCGGAGTAAAAAGGGTAACTCGGTGTCAGAGCTGGTATCACATAACCCTTTAGAGGAATATCAAGTTAAATGGTGAAAATAAGAGGAAAGAGTTAAATGATGCACTAAAATGCTTTCTAAATCATTTATAGGTCATATACTAATTTCTAGGTTCAAACTAAGGTAATAGTTTGTCACGACCCGTACCCGAAATTTGGGCATGAGTCGTGGGTACGTCCAGCCTACGCCGCAGCAACGGTGGTAGAACGCTATCTAGGTCTCAATAATACTATCTAAACATAACTCACAACCTATCAATGATATCAACTCCATAAGGAGTACAATGAAAGAAACATCTTATAATGTATACTCAATCACAATAGCTATAAGAATAAATGGCACGATAAAAGATAAGAGGAATGACATCATCAAACACAATGTCTCAAAATAAAGATAAACTACAGTTTAGCTGTCCAACATAAAAATCTCTACAAGTCTCAATTTAAACTCAACATGAGTCTCAACATAACTAAAATAACCTCAAAATAAGTCTCAATGCATAAGATAAATATTGTCTAAACAGCTGCAAGTAGTGTCTCATCTAATGGAATAGACTCCTCTAAGATCTCTGGTGTGTAGTCCGCATCTATACCTGGTCCATAATGTGTAGGACAGAAATCTTCAAGATCCTCTAGAAAAAATATCCAGTCATGATTGGGGCGAAGTACAAGCACTAATAGTAGTTCCATATATATTGACAAAAACTATAATACAGTGTAAAGAAATACAGGATGGATATAAATATTGGCAATAAACAAAACTGGAATAATGAGATACTAGAAATAAGAAATACTGGAGCATATGTCATCATCAATGGTACACTAGCAATGAACAGAAATACAAGTGCATATTAGAACAATAAACTGGAATATGAATGAATGCTAGAAAAATAACTAGATCATAGAGAAAAGTTAGATCAATAGACTAGAAATACATGTAGAGACTATCTAGCTAAGTGTGTGAAACATCAGCATATCATGTGATCAGTTTGGGACTGATCAGGCTTGTTACATATGATTAGCTATGATTCATGTAAGGTCAGGCTAACCATCCGGATAGCTATGATATGAGCAATAGTCGGGCTAATCACATGTAACAGACTATGAGGCATGTAATGGTCACGCTGCACCGACGTGAGGTGTGGGTGAGCTATGATGCATGTAGACTTGGGTATGATCACATAATCTACTAATATCTCCCCGTCCCCAACTAGCACGATGGATCCCAATCACGACTCCTCGTGACAGGTCTCGATGATGCCAACTCGTGTGTACATAGTGTCGGAATCATGTACGCTATACAACTAGAATCATAGAGATGATCAACATAATGAAAACTGTCAGAGAATGTACTCGCCTGTGATCCTCTGTTGGAAATACCAATGTCCTATTTCCGAGGTCTTGTCTGAATAATCCAACAGTCCTATAGACATCAATTAATAATAATATTGTATCAGTCGATACACTAATTATACACGCAATCATAAATATCATGAACTCAGAGACTACGCTAGGGGGTGACACTTGTCATCAAACAGGGTCAAGTGTGCATCTACCTGCACGGGTGCCACATCCTCGATTGTTGTGCAATCAGGCAGTCAAACACTAACACAGGTCTCGCCAGTACGTCGGTGTACATAAGGCAGTCTACTCACAATCACTCAGGGTCACATGGTCAATGTTACTACGGGATATCCGTAATTAACACTAGGGCATACTGTATATATATACAATATATATTCATAGTCCTAACTAGCATTTAGCATTTGATTACTTATAATATATATATACACCATATATTTATTTATGTATATATCAACCAATAATTATATGCATATCAATTGGAATGTTATACATATACTCGTACGTATACGCATACGGGTTTGGGTTATTTTGCAGGGTCTCTTGCAATCACCATCTAATGAATTTGTCATGAAGCAATACGCTAGATCATAGCGTTATTCATACGTATATGCATATACAATATGAAAGTACAATTCGAACCTGTGCACTCATGAACGAGGGGGTATTCGACAGGCTCGGGTTCAGGCGTGTGCTGTCGAGGTGCTACTGTCGAGTCAAAGTTCAGCGTTATCGGCGGGATGGCAGCGTCGGGATCCAGTCGTTCGGTCTGCAAACAGGGAGGAAGGAGGCGGTGGTGCTGGCGGTTCAGTCCGACGTGGGGTTCAGTCGAGGGATGGTGAGAGTCGTCGAGGAGGATGAAGCGTGGTAGTGGCTGTGCTGTCGACTCCGATCGAGTAGTGGGTCATGCTCAGGCGTGGTTGGGTTCAGTCGAGGGATGGTGAGATGGGGAGGAGAGGTTCAGGCGAATGGTGGTGTTCAATTGTCAGGTTTTAGGTGGTGTCGTGGGGAAGTCGGCAGGCGGGGTGCAGCGGTAAAGATGGCGAAGTCGGCGGGGTCAGCGAGCAGGGAGGTGCTGGTGAAGGGCGGCGGTCTCCGGGGAGTGCTCCGATCGGGTTGGTAGGAAGGGGGTGGCCGGACCCGGCTGCTCCGGTCGGCGGTGAACAGGGAAAAAGGAGTGGGAGATGTCGGCTGTAGCTTGGGTTTAGATAAAGGGTTGATAAAAATATAAAAAAAGTTTTATATATATATATATATATGTGTGTGTGTGTGTGTGTGTGTGTGTGTGTGTGTGTGTAGAAAATTAGGGTTTTGAGGTTGACCTAGGGTTAGGGGTCGGTCAACACTCCTTGGAATGGGCTTTGGCTTCTTCATGTAGAAGTTTCAAAGGGCTAGGATTTTATTGTTTCAAAATGGAGGGCTAAGGTTTGATGAGGGTTGATGTTGAGTGTTACACACTCCAAAATTATGGAGAAAATTCACATAAAGGAAAATCGGGTTTCTTCATGTGTTCGTCCAATGGGGTGTGGGCACCTCAATGCACTTTTACATAAAAGTGCCCAACAATTGGAAAATTGCACGAGATAGGATTTTTGGATTAATTTAATTAAAACTAATATAATTGGTGTTCTAAAATTAATTAGAAGTACAAGGGGCTAAAATTAGATGGGATACAAGTGTCATGAATGAAAAAGACTCAGAATAGAATATTATCCTAATTTGGGTTGCACAAAATTGGTCAAGATTGTGTTTCCAATTTCGATTAGAACGCACAAGGATACAAAGTTGGATTTACATGGAATTAAATATAATCGTACGCAACGAATATTATGCGACTAAAATAAAGCACAACAGGGCATAGTTACGAGTCACACAAAGATCAAAATAGAAAGCTGGCACGTCTAGGACAAGGGTATGAAATTTATAGGAAGGCAAAAGCTAGAGTAATGCTCCAATTATCGAAGCAACGGTAAGGTACAACAATCAATTAAAATCATAATAATTAAATATAAATAAACATCATGCAATATTAACACATTAAATTAAATAAATAAAAAGATAAAAATACCCCTATTCTGAAATATGGTAGTGACAAGTCTACCATCCTTAAAAGAATTTCGTCCTCAAAATTAAAATAAACTAGCACAAGAACAAACAATCAATAAAGAATTATACCTCAAGTCTCGAAGAGATACGGATACTGCTCGCGCATTTTGTCCTCTCACTCCCAGGTCGACTCGCCTGGAGAGTGATGTCTCCATGCAACATGAACCAAAGAAATGGTCTGGTTCAGCAATACCTTCTCTCTATGATCCAAGATCTCTATGGGTTGTTCAGGATCGCTGAGAGTCGGTCCAACCTCGATCTCCGAGTGATCTAGTACGTGACTAGGATTTGCCATGTACCATCTCAGCTGCAACACATGGAACACGTCATGTACTCCATCTAGAGTAGGCGGCAAGTCCAGTCTATAGGCCATAGCACCGACCCTTGTAAGAATACCGAAAGGTCCGATGTATCGTGGACTAAGCTATCTGCCTCTACCAAAATAAATTGTGCCCCGTGTAGAAGAAATCTGTAGGAACACCAAATTGCCAAACTAGAACAAACAATCTTAACATGCAATCTAAAACAAAACAAATCATAACCCAGAATAACAAAACCTATACCTGAAACTCTAGGGGTCTACGGTGGCTATCGGCCCAATGCCGTTGTCTGTCCTGCGCCACTCATAGTCTGTATCTGATGAGTTTTACCTTTTTTGCTGCATCCATGACCATTTCTGGTCCTAACAAAGCTCTCTCTCTAATATCATCCCAAAATAACGACGTACGACACCTTCGTCCTTATAAAACCTCGAATGGTGACATCTCAATGCTAGCCTGGTAGTTGTTGTTGTAAGCAAACTCCACTAGGTGAAGATGATCCTCCCAAGAACCTCCAAGATCCAAAACGCAAGTGCGTAACATATCTTCAAGAGTCTGAATAGTCCTTTCAGACTGCCCGTCTGTCTGGGGGTGATACGCGGTACTGAAATTGAGCAGAGTGCCCAAGCTAGCCTGCAGACTCCTCCAGAAATGGGAAATGAAATGACTATCCCGATCTGAGACGATACTCACAAGAACTCCATGTAATCTGATAATCTACCGCACGTACATCTCTGTTAGCTTCTCTGTCGATGTACCCACTTTGAAGGGTAAGAAGTGGGCTGATTTGGTCAATCTATCCACGATGGCCCAAATTGCGTCATTTCCTCCTCGAGAATGTGGAAGCCCTGAAACGAAGTCCATAGTCACATGCTTCCACTTCCACTCTGGAACGGATAAAGGTTGAAGCAATCCTCCTGGCCTCTGTCGATCTGCTTTTACCTGCTGGCACACTAAACATCGGGATACAAAGCGTGCTGCCTCGCGCTTTATACCATACTACCATACGTGCTCCCTCAGATCTCGATACATCTTGTTGTCACCGGGATGCATCAAGTATTGAGAGCGATGTGCCTTCTGCAAAACCTCTTCGCGCAGCTCTTCACTTGGTACATACATCCTTGTGCCATGTAATAAAGATCTATCATCCGCAATAGTAAAATTATCTGCCAATCCTGTCTGAACTTGTGCCCTGATACTCCTCAGAGTCTCATCATCATACTATACAGCTCTAATTCTATCCATCATATCTGATTGTATTTGCAATGCCCATATCTAAATCTCAACACCTGGAACTAGCACTTCAATCCCCAAGCTCTCAAGATCGGCCAATAAATATCTATCTGTAGTCAAGTACATAGCTATCGGATACCTGCTAAAGGCATCGGCGACTACGTTGGCCTTTCCTGGGTGGTACTGTAATGAGATATCGAAGTCTTTCATTAATTCCAACCATCTCCTCAGCCTCATGTTCAACTCCTTCTGTGTAAATACATACTTTAAGCTCTTGTGGTCTGTGAAGATTTCCACACGCTCTCCGTACAAATAGTGTTTCCACAGCTTTAGAGCGAAGATAACCACTACTAACTCCAAATCGTGAGTGGGATAGTTATTTTCATGAGGACGTAATTATCTTGAAGCATAGGCAATTACTTTCCCGTGCTACTGAAGAATGCATCCCAAACCTTTTCCTGAAGCATCACTGTAGATAGTGAAACCACCTGTCTCATATGGCAACGTCAAAACCGGAGCTGTCGTCAATCTCTTCTTCAGCTTATCAAATGTGGCCTGACATTCCTCTGTCCAGACAAAATCTACATCTTTCTTGGGCAGCCTAGTCATTGGTTCTGCAATCTTGGAAAAATCTTGTACAAACCTCTTGTAGTATCTTGCTAGCCCGAGAAAACTCCTAATCTCAGATACCGAACTGGGGGTAGCCCATAACTCCACTGCCTCTATCTTCTTTGGGTTAACTGAAATTCCGTCACCAGTCACCATATGTCCAAGAAATTCAACCTTGTCAAGAAAGAACTCATACTTTAAAATCTTCCCGTACAACTCCTCTTTCCTGAGAGTCTCCAAGATCATCCTCAGGTGCTCTTCGTGCTCCTCTGGGGTCTTCAAATACATAAGAATGTCGTCGATGAACACCACTGTGAACTTGTCAAGGTAATGGTGGAATACCTTGTTCATCAAGTTCATAAACACTGTTGGTGCATTAATTAAACCAAACGACATTACCGTGAATTCAAATTGGCCATATCTGGTCCAAAAAGCTGTCTTTGGTATGTCTTCTCTCTTCACCTTAACCTGGTGATAGCCTGACCTCAAGTCTATCTTTGAAAATGCCTTTGCTCCTCTCAACTGACCGAAAAGATCATCTATCCTCGGCAGCGGGTATTTATTTTTGATAGTGAGGTTGTTTAGAGCTCTATAATCGATACACATATGTACCATGTCGTCCTTCTTCGGTACAAATAATACCGGAGCACCCCATGGCGATAAACTGGATCTAATGAAACCTTTGTCCTGCAGCTCCTCAACTTGTTTCTTCAGTTCTACCAGTTCGCTGTTGTTGACTCTATAGACATGTTGTAAAATAGGCTCCGCTCCTGGTACCAAGTCTATAGAGAATTCAACATCTCTGTCTGGCGGCAAGCCTGGCAACTCCTCTGGAAACACATCGAGGAACTTCGCTATCAAAGAATATGGCAACTCCTCTTCTTCCTTCCTGGCTCCGTAAAAAGTGCCTCTGCTCTGCTTCGCTGCTCCTCTGGCGACCTAAAACTCTGGTTCTCATGGCGGTCGAAATATTACTATGCCTCCATGATAATCTATAGTAGTATGATGCCTACTCAACCAGACCATTTCGAGTACAATATCGTATCCCGGAAGTGGCATGACGAGTAAACTCACGCTCAACTCTCGGCCTCCCAATGATACTCTTCGATCCTTGTAATAATCACGGACTAGGATAATGCCTCCTCCAGTCATGATTTTGCAAGTCCTATCTAATTGTTTCATCTCTAAACGATGCTTAAGAGCATAAGATACAGATACGAAACTATGAGAAGCGCCAGAATCAAATAATACTAGTACTAGAATAGAATCGAGAGAAACTGAACCTGAAATCACGTCTCCAGCTGGCTCGGCCTCCTCAATCATCATGGCGTATGCGCGTCCCTGTGGTGCTCCTCTCTGCTGTTGCTGGTGCTGAGCATACCTCTGCTGCTATGGTAGAAGTGGAGGTCCCCTCTGCTGGCCTCCTGGTACAGTAGGTACTCTGGATGGTCCTCTCTGAGTGGCTGTTCTACCCTGACGAGTCTGAATAGATAGAAAATCCCTCAGCTGATGTGCTGATGATCCACAGGACAAGAATATACCCAACCTCTTCCTGTAGATGTCTCTGGTATGTCCTATCTTCTCGCAATACGCACACTGGGCAATGGGCTGATTCTGTCTCTGTGGCTGCTGCTGCTGGATGTGTCCTCGAACTGGTGCCTGGTGCTGCTGATGCTGCTGCTGGTACGGCCTTTGTTGTTGTTGAAAGTGTGGGCGCTTGGCCGATCCTGTACTACCACTTGTTCCTCCAGAAGTGTCGCATCCTCTCTTGGGCCTGAGGTCCAAGTCATCTTCAGCAATCTAGGCATCCATCAGAATACCCTCAAATGTAGAAGTGCGTCGTCCCGAAGTACTAGACTTGATCTCTCTATTCAACCACTTCCTAAATTTTTGGGCCCTGTCTCCTGGGTCTCGAATCATCGATGGCGCAAATCGACTCAAACGGCAAAACTCTGCAGCGTATTCGCCTACTGACATGCTCCCTTGGACTAAGTCATGGAACTGACTTTCCAATGCTCCCAAAGCTACATCAGAAAAGAACTTCTTCTTGAAGATCTCTTTGAAGTCCTCCCAAGTAAGTCCTCTGTCAGTGAGTCTCGGCTCCGTATGATACAACGTCAGCGCGATATCAAACATCTGACTGCCCGCAGCCTCGATCTGAAGGATCTCCGGAATCTGCCCCAAACGCAAGTTCCTCTCTATATCCTCTAGCCATTCGTCAGTGTAAAGTATCCCCTCTGTGCCTTTGAACTCTCGAGACATAATCCTCTTAAAGTCCACTATAGTACCTGGCCTCTGTTGTTGCTGGCCAGGATGCTGCTATTGTCGTGCTCCTCTATCCACAGCCTGGAGAGCCACCTGATGAGCATTCTCCATGCTCTCTCTCATCAGCTCTGTCTGTGCCTGGTGCACCTCTGCTTGCACCCTCTGAGCCTCATCTTGAACACGCTGAGCTTCTGTTGTCACTTTCTGGGCCTCTAATATGCCTTGGATAAGTGTGAACATATGTGTCCCGTTAGTGGGAACACCTCCGGGAATCGGAGCCGGTGGTGGTGGAAGGTTGTCCGTCATAGCTGGGGCAATCCTCTGAATAGGTGGAGGAGGAATCCCAACAGTTCTAGATACTCCCACATGAACAGGAGATGTAGGAGGAACTCCAGATGTCTGTTCGCCAGGTCGGGAGGTGGTAGACCTCTCTGAAGCTGCTTCTCCCAATCTCAAGGACCAACTCTTCGGCGACATCCTTAAGACAGACCGAAAAGAATCAATTAAGGCAATATATACGATATCATCAAGGAAGGACAATAAAATTCTAAAGGGCGCAATCATTCAGAATAGCATTGTAAGATCAGAATTTCCTAGTTGTGATTGAGCATACTCTCATCCTAAATCCTATTTCCTATATCCTATCGCAGGCTTACAGTAGTACAACTAAGTTGTCGCACTACCATGACATCACACAACTTACAAAGTCGACCTGTATGGGCCACCACTAAAAATGTGTCACGATCCGTACCCGGAATTTGGGCATGAGTTATGGGTACGTCCAGCCTACCCTGCAGCATCGACGGTAGAACGCTGTCTAGGTCTCAATAATACTATCTAAACATAACTCACAACCTGTCAATGATATCAACTCCATGAGGAGTACAATAAAATAAATATCTCACAACATCTCTCAATATCTCATAATGTATACTCAATCACAATAGCTATAAGAATAAATGACACGATAAAAGATAAGTGGAATGACATAGTCAAACACAATGTCTAAAAATAGAGATAAACTACAGTCTAGCTGTCCAACATAAAAATCTCCATAAGTCTCAATTTAAACTTAACATGAGTCTCAACATAACTAAAATAACCTCAAAATAAGTCTCAATGCATAAGATAAATGTTGTCTAAACAGCTACAGGTAGTGTCTCCTCTAATGGAATAGACTCCTCTAAGATCTCTGGTGTGTAGTCTGCATCTATACCTGGTCCATAATGTGTAGGACAGAAATTCTCAAGATCCTTTAGAAAAAATACCAGTCAGGATTGGAGCAAAGTACAAGCACTAACAGCAGTTCCATATATATTGACAAAAACTATAATACAGTGTAAATAAATACAGGATGGATATAAATACTGGCAATAAACAAAACTGGAATAATGAGATACTGGAAATAAGAAATACTGGAGCATATGTCATCATCAATGGTACACTAGAAATGAACAGAAATATAAGTGCATGCTAGAACAATAAACTGGAATATGAGTGAATGCTAGAACAATAACTAGATCATAGAGAAATGCTAGATCAATAAACTAGAAATACATGAAGAGACTATCTAGCTAAGTGTATGAAACATCAGCATATCATGTGATCGGCTTGGGACTGATCAGGCTTGTTACATATGATTAGCTATGATTCATGTAAGGTAAGGCTAACCATCCGGATAGCTATGATGCGAGCAATAGTCAGGCTAATCACATGTAAGAGACTATGAGGCATGTAATGGTCAGGCTGTACCAACGTGAGGTATGGGTGAGCTATGATGCATATAGAGTTGGGTATGATCACATAATCTACTAATATCTCCCCGTCCCCAGCTAGCACGATGGATCCCAATTACGACTCCTTGTGACAGGTCTCAGGCAAATGGTGGTGTTCAGTCGAGGGATGGTGAGATGGGGAGGAGAGGTTCTGGCAAATGGTGGTGTTCAGTCATCGGGTTTCTGGCGGTATCGTGGCGAAGTCGGCAGGCGGGGTACAGCGGTGAAGATGGCGAGGTCGGCGGGGTCTGCGGGTAGGGAGGTGCTGGTGAAGGGAGTCGGTCTCCGGCTAGTGCTTCGGTCGGGTTGGCAGGAAGGGGGTGGCCGGACCCAGCTGCTCCGGTCGGCGGTGAACAGGGGAGAAGGAGAGGGAGATGTCGGCTGTAGCTTGGGTTTAGATGAGGGGATGATAAAAATATATAAAAGTTTTATATATATATATTTATATATATATATATAAATATATATATGTGTGTGTGTGTGTGTGTGTGTGTGTGTGTGTGTGTGTGTGTAGAAAAGTAGGGTTTTGAGGTTGACCTAGGGTTGGGGGCCGGTCAATACTTCTTGGAATGGGCTTTGGCTTCTTCATGTAGAAGTTTCAAAGGGCTAGAATTTTATTGTTTCAAAATGGAGGGCTAAGGTTTGATGAGGGTTGATGTTGAGTGTTACACACTCCAAAATTATGGAAAAAATTCACATAAAGGAAAATAGGGTTTCTTCACGTGTTCGTCCAATGGGGTGTGGGCACCTTAATGCACTTTTACATAAAAGTGTCCAACAATTAAAAAATCGCACAAGATGGGATTTTTGGATTAATTTAATTAAAACTAATATAATTGGCGTTCTAAAATTAATTAGAAGTACAAGGGACTAAAATTAGGTGGGACACAAGTGTCATGAATGAAAAAGACTCAGAATAGAATATTATCCTAATTTGGGTTGCTCAAAATTGGTCAAGATTGTGTTTCCAATTTTGATTGGAACGCACAAGGATACAAAGTTGGATTTACATGGAATTAAATATAATCGTATGCAACGAATATTGTGCGACTAAAATGAAGCACAACAGGGCATAGTTACGAGTCACACAAAGATCAAAATAGAAGGATTGCACGTCTAGGACAAGGGTGTAAAATTTGTAGGAAGGCAAAAGCCAGAGTAGTGCTCCAATTATCGAAGCAACGGTAAGGTACAACAATCAATTAAAATCACAACAATTAAATATAAATAAATATCATGCAATATTAACACATTAAATTAAATAAATGAAAAGATAAAAATATTCCTATTCTGAAATATGGTAGTGACATAGTCTATAATGACCATTATCTAGCTTATACTAGGTATGTACTAGCTATATTAGCTTATTACATAAAATCCAAAGCCAAACTTGTCACTCCCTATTCCCGATATACTTATTTGGAGCATATTAGTTTTCTTGCTTATATTATATGTTGCTTGCATGATTAATTAGGTTGTATGCATGGAGACTAGCCTCATTCTTTGGTTCAATTAGACCCATGGTTTAATTATTGGGTTGGTTCCTGTCACTACCACGTTCCAAAAACAGGGGTATTTTTGACTTTTTATAATATTTAATATTATTGTAGTTACAATTAAATAATTGTATGAATAGTATATATTTAAATTAAATAACTGTGTGATGTGTACTTTAATATATTATATTATAGACAGTGTTTAATTGTGTTGAGCTGGTAGACTTGACCTAGAAGCCCAATAGGTGAACACCTGTCCAAATTATAGGATTTTGAGGTTAATTGTTTTATTTTAAAATTTAATTATTGGAGATTGTAATTAATTACTGTATTTTTATTTAATTACTGCGCATTGCCTTTGCTTCGATATTTGGAGCACTTCCCTGACTTTTGTCTTCCAACAAATTTCACAATCTTGCCCTAGACATGCCCGGCTTCCATTCTGCTATTTTTGCAACTCATAATATAGCTCTCTGTACCTTATTTTTAGCCGCACAAAAATCGTCGCGGACGTTATTTAATAAAATCCCTATTTTGTATCGTTGTGCGTTTCAATTGAAATTGGAGGCAATCTTGACCTATTTTTCATGCGGCCCAAATTAGGGTAATATTCTGTTCTGAGTCTTCCTCATTATTGGTATTGATGACCTGACCTGATTTTGGCTCCATGTACTCCTAATTAATTGTTGAACACAACTTGCATTTATTTCTATTTAAATTGAGGATACTATTTTATCTGATTCTGAAATCCCAATTTTATTCCAGTGCCCTGTAAATTGAGCCCATACCGATTTTACAGCGCCCCCTGACCCTACAAAACACCGGACCCCGAATCGCCCGCCAAATTTTCATCATTTTATGCGTCTGTGCAAATACCCAAATTTAAGGGGGCTAATTTGCAAATTTGCATTTTTGGTGTCAACACCCATTTGTTTAAACCAATGAGGGAGCCCTATTAATTTTTAATTAAACCTCACCCTCATTCCTACATGAATTATTTTTCCTTCATGACCAATCTGGACACACATTTAATGGGCCAATCCTCACCCTTAAATTTACACACCCTCTCCCCTATTTAATATCCCATCAACACCTTTCCCTAGAAAACCTAGGTTTCCCCACCTACAAACAAGCCCCCACATTCTCACAAGCCTCCAACGTAGGAGTTTCTCCTTCTTCCTTTCTTCTTCTCTTTTCTTCTTCTTCTTCTCCTTCTTTTTCTTCTTCTTCTTCTTCTTCCTTTCTTCCCTAAAATTTAAATTTCAAAGGGGGGGGGAATACTGTTCACCTTCACCTACTGTCCCCGGCGGCCCCCTCTATACTCCGGCGGCCGCTGGCAGCCACCCCGACCAGCTCTCCCTCCGGCGAGACTCAGGCCAACCCCCTCTGTAAGTTTCTTTCTTCTTCTCCCTCTTCCTTCTTTATATATATATGTATATATATATATATATATATATATATATATATATATATATATATATATATATATATATATATATATATACATACGTATATACGTATGAGTATATACTAATATATGTATATGTATATTATTTATTAAATTAATGTTGAATACGCATATATGCATAGTATATAAATACATTAGTAATGTATAATTTAAGATATGTATATTATTTATTTTATTAATATTTAATTATATAATTATAGTATGTATTTAAATAAATTGTATAATTATAGTATGTATAATTAATTGTAGAGTAGGTGTTTAATTAATTGTATGAGTATAGTATCTATTTAATTAATTGTATAAGTATAGTATGTATTTAAATAATTGTATAAGTATAGTATGTATAATTAATTGTATAATTATAGCATTTAATTAATTGTATAAGTATAGTATGTATTTAATTAATTGTATAAGTATAGTATGTGTTTAATTAATTGTATGAGTATAGTATGTATTTAATTAATTGTATAAGTATAGTATGTGTTTAATTAATTGTATGAGTATAGTATGTTTTTAATTAATTGTATGAGTATAGTATGTATTTAATTAATTGTATAAGTATAGTATGTGTTTAATTAATTGTATGAGTATAGTATGTATTTAATTAATTGTATAAGTATAGTATGTGTTTAATTAATTGTATGAGTATAGTATGTATTTAATTAATTGTATAAGTATAGTATGTATTTAAATAATTATATAAGTATAGTATGTATAATTAATTGTATAATTATAGCATTTAATTAATTATATAAGTATAGTATGTGTTTAATTAATTGTATAAGTATAGTATGTATTTAATTAATTGTATAAGTATAGTATGTATTTAATTAATTGTATAAGTATATATTTAAATAATTGTATAGTACGTATTTAATTAATGCATATGTATATGTATGTATATTGGGTATTTTTATATAGTATATAAATTAATTATATATATGTATGTTTATTGGTATTTTCTTATAATATGTATTTAATAAAGTATACTAGTATAAATTAAATTAGTGTATTAGTATGTACTAATATAAGTGAATGGTATATATATATATGTATATATGTACTTGTATACAAGTATATAGTATATGTATTGGTATATATACACATATATAGATATAACAAATGTATATTTTTCACTAGTACATATATATGTATACATGTCTATTCTTAAATATAGTTATGAATAAATGTGTTATGTATATTTATAACATATAAATATATATCTATATACTTCTATCTAGTGTATATACACTTATATGTATTTTGTACAAAATTACTGATATACACTTATATATATACATTATACGTATTATATTGATACATATATATTTTTTCTGAGTATAAATGTGTATTTATATACGTATCCCTACTAGATGACCCTAGTTGACTAGTGCCATGCCTGGCATAGCCCTGAGGCCAGTATATTTCTTTTGTGTGTTAGTATAGCATCTGACACAAGTGTTATAACTGGAATATGTTTATAGGACTGTTGGTTCGTCCAGGAGATACTCTGGAACAAGACATCCATAATTACCAGCTAAGGACCCAAGGCAAGTACATTCTCTGATAATTTCCAATTCTTGATAATTTCTATAAGTTCAATGATCTTGAAATGTTACAACTGAATCTTTGACACTGTACTACACGGACTAGTATATAGCCTGGATCTGCAGTCATGAGATATTACCTTGATTATCGTATTGACATTGTACACGACATGTATATTAGACATCGTACATGATAGACTTGCCTTGCTCGTGTATCGTGACTTGTCATGGTTGGATCCACAGTACTAGTTGGGGCGGGGAAGTAGTTAGTAAGAAATGTGATCATAACCTCTTATTGTAGTATAGAAAATTGTAAGTGTTAATCATGCTCTTCACCCATGATTAGCCAGGCCCTGTAGCTATCGTACATGTTCCCAAGCCGATCACATTTTGAAACTACTATTTCAAACACTTAGAATGGATTACAGTTCCCTATTTCAAATCATATACTACATCACCCGTATATGATACCATACTTGTTCTTTTCATTTTCATACATGCACTGACTGTATCATATTGCCTATTGCCTGTCTCTTTACATTGCCTGTCTATCTTTAAATTGCCACTGCATTTATTTCACTGTCTTCTCAGTAGCTAGCATGACATATTTATTGTATTATAGACCTTATCAATTTAATGGAACTGTTATTTGAGATTGTGCTTTGCTCCTTCCTGACTGAAAATATTTTTTCCAGACTATGCCTTAGAGGACCGCTGTCCGACACTTTATGGACCATATGGTGAGTAGCTGCAAACTTGGTAGTAGATGTGATTCCGGGAGGTCTAGCCGGAAATCACTAATTCTTCTAGTTTTCTGATTAGTTCTTTTAGCAGACTATTGGTACCGGATTTGTCTCCGGCAATTTTATTGAGACTGAGATACTGTTGAGTTAAGTTATTACTTTTTGACTTGTGTTGTAGTTAATTCTGTTTAATTTTTGTTCGTTATCTTATCGTGCTGTAATCCTGTGATTGAGTATGTGTTCGTTTATTTGTGTCATCCGTGCCTCCTTATGGAGATTGGATGTTGTGTGACATTAGCTAGATAGTATCAAGACCTTGACAGTGTTCTACCGTCGACACTGCGGCGTAGGCTGGACGTACCCATGCACTCGTGCTCCTAAACCAGGTGCGGGTCGTGACACGTTTTATTGGTGGCCCATGCAGGTCGGACTTCGCGAGTTGTGCGATGTCGTAGTAGTGTGGCATCTTTGTTATACTATTGCGTGCCTGCGATAGGATCTAGGACATAGGATACTAGGACGAGAGCGAATACTCAATCACAATTCCTTGAGAGATTCCTGGGATGACCCTTGAGAATCTCATTATAAATTCTAATTTTAAATCCTTCGCCTTGTTTCCGCCTGTCCTCACTCATTGATATTGAATTTGATTATTGTTGATCAATTATTAAAATTAAAATCTTGTTACCATTATTGAGTTTGATTCTTGTTGACCAGTTGTTAAATTTAACTCTTGGTGTCGTTGTTGAGTTTGATTTTATCGAGATGAAGTTTACGGGCTAAAATTTACGGTATCATCTGATGACATATGTTGATGAGGACAGTGAGAAAGGTAAAACGTCTACTTTGGTTATGGAACCTAGAGTTTATCGCAGCCATATTAGCTGTCATGACGAGAACGTAGGAACCTGACTTGGATGTACATACTTTAGTTATAAAATTTAGAATTTCTCGCAGCCATACCGGTTGGCGTGGCGAAGATTCTAGATGACATGATTATAGAGTGGCATACCTTAGTTACGGAACCTGTCGTTTATCGCATCTATGCTTACTGGCGTGGCGAGGATTCTGAGTGTCATGATTTCTGATAGACGTGTATGATTATCAGGTTGTATCTTAAATTGGTTCTTAAAAGTATCATCTCAAGACTTATCTATTTCTGTTATTCCAGGACTTTGTTCCACCGCTTCTTTTCTTTACTAGCAGTAAAGATACCTTCAGTCCTTGATCCAGTTCCTTTTTTAGCTTATTTTCTTTGAGGATTCCTTGTTAGTATGATAATTAGTGACTTGCAATTTTGGTTGTGTCTTGTATTAGTTTGACTAAGTGTGACTTGTGAGTTTGTAAGTGTTCTTAGTTGGACATGTGAGCAGTAGGCACTAATCTAGAGATACCCATAGCATAGTACCTTGTAGCAATAGTTCTACGATAGGTGTTATTATAATTAGTATTGATGTTATATAAAGAGGAGTAAGATGTCAGTGAGGGTTCTAAGAGTAAGTATCAGAATCAATATGCCAGCCCTGGATAGTTATTAAATTATGTAATTGGATGATCTATATAACTAATTAAGTATCAAGGAATTGTGTTCAATTTGATGATTGATACTGGGTGTATTTGAGTGCACCTTTAGTATTAGAGACTGTGAGTATTATATGTATACTTGTGGAATTAAATTTATAATTTGAAAAGTAGAAATGAATTTTAATTTTTAAAGTTTTTGAGGAGTTAAGATTTTATGTTATTAAAGTTTTGAGGATTAAAAATTCAATTCAATAAACATAGTCAAGGCTATAAAGATTTTTGGAGGTGATTAAAATTTTATTTCAATGTTGAATTTTTGAATTTTGAGAAGTTGAGATATTGTCATTAAAACTTTTTTGAGGATTTAGATTCGATTCAATGAACCTAGACAAGCTGTAAGGATTTTTAAGTGATTAAGTTTCATTTCAGTATTTAAATAATTAACTTTGAGGAAGGTATGTGCATTATACTTTAAATTTTTTGAGTTAGTTTCGAGGACCTTGTTTGGAGGATAAAATCTTATAGTGAGAGAGATATATTAGTAAATAGTAGATGAGGTACATATATAAGGATTTGTTAGCTTGAGCATAATTTCGATTTCACTGCAAACTGACCTGTGTGTTCATCTAGGGTTGTATTAGAGAGTGCAGTACTTAGTATGGTGTGTTGCATTTGATATGCACTTGAGTGACAAGGATAACCAGTATCAGCAATTATAGTAGGTAAGAAAGCTAGCAGTGGACGTGCTGGTAGTAGAAATAGTGGTTCCTAAAAGGATAAGGGTATCAAACTTTACATGCATCATTGACCTATGATCATGTTAGAGATTCTTGGTATCAGATTTAGGTATCAATAGGCAGGTGTATGCAATGAGGATGTAATCATGGATGTCTTGTGGACTAATGATTAGTTGATATGGATACTAGTGTACAAGAATAGGAATAAATTAGTAAATGTGCCAGAGTTAAGGGTATGTTAGAAATAGAAGATACTGCAAGTAATATGTTAGTAGGTTCTTTTTCTAATATTTTCCGTCTCTTGATTGATTGATTTTCCTAGTGTTGTAGTTCGTATTCATGATTTTTCTTGCTAAGAGATAGTTAGTAGTACACCCTGACAGAGAATGCAATACCATGACAAGACACCATGACCGTACATATTCCCTTTAGGTTGCATATTGTATAATTGTAGGAAGGTTTCCTTAGACCAAGATTATTGGGATTAACCATGACGAAGATTCATAAAGGAGTTATGACTTGACAAGAGAGACAAGATGATTAACAAGATGGTTAAAATTCGAGGATAAATACCGATTTAAATAAAGGGCCAAGAATTTAACATGGCAGAATTTATGATTTATTCCAGGAAGATTATGACATGATTAAACGGGTTATAAAATTTGGAAATTTTGGGAGATTATCAATATATTTATTTGATTGCAAGTTATGAATTTTAAAATATTATATTTGGATGTTGCATTTGGAGAACCCTTAAGTACCACATTGTTAAGTATTTTTGAGGAAAGAGGAAATCGAGGAATAAAAATTTTGATGGATAACTGTTTGAATTCAAACTTTTGGACGAGATTACATTATATATAGGTGCATTAATTAAAATCAATTTAGAGGAGTAGATATTAAATTTCGAGTATTGAATCGTTAACTAAAAACTTTCAAGAATTTTTGATAAAAATGAACTTTGATTTTATTACGAGGATTTTTCGGAACGCAACAATTTCAGAATTTTGAAAAGTCGTGAAGGACATTGTAGATTATAACCTGATTTCATGGATGATGAATTTAAATTTTGAGGGAAAAATAATGTGCATGATTAAATGCTACTATGAGGATTTTAAATTTCGAGGACGAAATTCTTTTAAGGTGGGTAGACTTGTCACTACCACGTTCCGAAAACAGGGGTATTTTCGACTTTTTATAATATTTAATATTATTGTAGTTACAATTAAATAATTGTATGAATAGTATATATTTAAATTAAATAACTGTGTGATGTGTACTTTAATATATTATATTATAGACAGTGTTTAATTGTGTTGAGCTGGTAGACTTGACCTAGAAGCCCAATAGGTGAACACCTGTCCAAATTATGGGATTTTGAGGTTAATTGTTTTATTTTAAAATTTAATTATTGGAGATTGTAATTAATTACTGTATTTTTATTTAATTATTGCGCATTGCTTTTGCTTCGATATTTGGAGCACTTTCCTGACTTTTGTCTTCCAACAAATTTCACAATCTTGCCCTAGACATGCCCGCCTTCCATTCTGCTATTTTTGCAACTCATAATATAGCTCTCTGTACCTTATTTTTAGATGCACAAAAATCGTCGCGGACGTTATTTAATAAAATCCCTATTTTGTATCGTTGTGCGTTTCAATTGAAATTGGAGGCAATCTTGACCTATTTTTCGTGCGGCCCAAATTAGGGTAATATTCTGTTCTGAGTCTTCCTCATTATTGGTATTGATGACCTGACCTGATTTTGGCTCCATGTACTCCTAATTAATTGTTGAACACAACTTGCATTTATTTCTATTTAAATTGAGGATACTATTTTATCTGATTCTGAAATCCCAATTTTATTCCAGTGCCCTGTAAATTGAGCCCATACCGATTTTACAGCGCCCCCTGACCCTATAAAACACCGGACCCCGAATCGCCCACCAAATTTTCATCATTTTATGCGTCTGTGCAAATACCCAAATTTAAGGGGGCTAATTTGCAAATTTGCATTTTTGGTGTCAACACCCATTTGTTTAAACCAATGAGGGAGCCCTATTAATTTTTAATTAAACCTCACCCTCATTCCTACATGAATTATTTTTCCTTCGTGACCAATCTGGACACACATTTAATGGGCCAATCCTCACCCTTAAATTTACACACCCTCTCCCCTATTTAATATCCCATCAACACCTTTCCCTAGAAAACCTAGGTTTCCCCACCTACAAACAAGCCCCCACATTCTCACAAGCCTCCAACGTAGGAGTTTCTCCTTCTTCCTTTCTTCTTCTCTTTTCTTCTTCTTCTTCTCCTTCTTTTTCTTCTTCTTCTTCCTTTCTTCCCTAAAATTTAAATTTCAAAGGGGGGGAATACTGTTCACCTTCACCTACTATCCCCGGCGGCCCCCTCTATACTCCGGCGGCCGCTGGCAGCCACCCCGACCAGCTCTCCCTCCGGCGAGACTCCGGCCAACCCCCTCTGTAAGTTTCTTTCTTCTTCTCCCTCTTCCTTCTTTATATATATATGTATATATATATATATATATATATATATATATATATATATATATATATATATATATATGTATATATATATATATATATATATATATATATATACATACGTATATACGTATGAGTATATACTAATATATGTATATGTATATTATTTATTAAATTAATGTTGAATACGCATATATGCATAGTATATAAATACATTAGTAATGTATAATTTAAGATATGTATATTATTTATTTTATTAATATTTAATTGTATAATTATAGTATGTATTTAAATAAATTGTATAATTATAGTATGTATAATTAATTGTAGAGTAGGTGTTTAATTAATTGTATGAGTATAGTATCTATTTAATTAATTGTATAAGTATAGTATGTATTTAAATAATTGTATAAGTATAGTATGTATAATTAATTGTATAATTATAGCATTTAATTAATTGTATAAGTATAGTATGTATTTAATTAATTGTATAAGTATAGTATGTGTTTAATTAATTGTATGAGTATAGTATGTATTTAATTAATTGTATAAGTATAGTATGTGTTTAATTAATTGTATAAGTATAGTATGTATTTAATTAATTGTATAAGTATAGTATGTGTTTAATTAATTGTATAAGTATAGTATGTATTTAATTAATTGTATAAGTATAGTATGTATTTAATTAATTGTATAAGTATAGTATGTGTTTAATTAATTGTATGAGTATAGTATGTATTTAATTAATTGTATAAGTATAGTATGTGTTTAATTAATTGTATGAGTATAGTATGTATTTAATTAATTGTATAAGTATAGTATGTATTTAAATAATTGTATAAGTATAGTATGTATAATTAATTGTATAATTATAGCATTTAATTAATTGTATAAGTATAGTATGTGTTTAATTAATTGTATAAGTATAGTATGTATTTAATTAATTGTATAAGTATAGTATGTATTTAATTAATTGTATAAGTATATATTTAAATAATTGTATAGTACGTATTTAATTAATGCATATGTATATGTATGTATATTGGGTATTTTTATATAGTATATAAATTAATTATATATATGTATGTTTATTGGTATTTTCTTATAATATGTATTTAATAAAGTATACTAGTATAAATTAAATTAGTGTATTAGTATGTACTAATATAAGTGAATGGTATATATATATATGTATATATGTACTTGTATACAAGTATATAGTATATGTATTGGTATATATACACATATATAGATATAACAAATGTATATTTTTCACTAGTACATATATATGTATACATGTCTATTCTTAAATATAGTTATGAATAAATGTGTTATGTATATTTATAACATATAAATATATATCTATATACTTCTATCTAGTGTATATACACTTATATGTATTTTGTACAAAATTACTGATATACACTTATATATATACATTATACGTATTATATTGATACATATATATATTTTCTGAGTATAAATGTGTATTTATATACGTATCCCTACTAGATGACCCTAGTTGACTAGTGCCATGCCTGGCATAGCCCTGAGGCCAGTATATTTCTTTTGTGTGTTAGTATAGCATCTGACACAAGTGTTATAACTGGGATATGTTTATAGGACTGTTGGTTCGTCCAGGAGATACTCTGGAATAAGACATTCATAATTACCAGCTAAGGACCCATGGCAAGTACATTCTCTGATAATTTTCAATTCTTGATAATTTCTATAAGTTCAATGATCTTGAAATGTTACAACTGAATCTTTGACACTGTACTACACGGACTAGTATATAGCCTGGATCTGCAGTCATGAGATGTTACCTTGATTATCGTATTGACATTGTACACGATATGTATATTAGACATCGTACATGATAGACTTGCCTTGCTCGTGTATCGTGACGTGTCATGGTTGGATCCACAGTACTAGTTGGGGCGGGGAAGTAGTTAGTAAGAAATGTGATCATAACCTCTTATTGTAGTATAGAAAATTGTAAGTGTTAATCATGCTCTTCACCCATGATTAGCCAGGCCCTGTAGCTATCGTACATGTTCCCAAGCCGATCACATTTTGAAACTACTATTTCAAACACTTAGAATGGATTACAGTTTCCTATTTCAAATCATATACTACATCACCCGTATATGATACCATACTTGTTCTTTTCATTTTCATACATGCACTGACTGTATCATATTGCCTATTGCCTGTCTCTTTACATTGCCTGTCTATCTTTAAATTGCCACTGCATTTATTTCACTGTCTTCTCAGTAGCTAGCATGACATGTTTATTGTATTATAGACCTTATCAATTTAATGGAACTGTTATTTGAGATTGTGCTTTGCTCCTTCCTGACTGGAAACATTTTTTCCAGACTATGCCTTAGAGGACCGCTGTCCGACACTTTATGGACCATATGGTGAGTAGCTGCAAACTTGGTAGTAGATGTGATTCCGGGAGGTCTAGCCGGAAATCACTAATTCTTCTAGTTTTTTGATTAGTTCTTTTAGCAGACTATTGGTACCGGATTTGTCTCCGGCAATTTTATTGAGACTGGGATACTGTTGAGTTAAGTTATTACTTTTTGACTTGTGTTGTAGTTAATTCTGTTTAATATTTGTTCGTTATCTTATCGTGCTGTAATCCTGTGATTGAGTATGTGTTCGTTTATTTGTGTCATCCGTGCCTCCTTATGGAGATTGGATGTTGTGTGACATTAGCTAGATAGTATCAAGACCTTGACAGCGTTCTACCGCCGACACTGCGGCGTAGGCTGGACGTACCCATGCACTCGTGCCCCTAAACCGGGTGTGGGTCGTGACAGTTCCTTCATGAGTTGAGCCCATGGTCTAAACCTTAAACTCTAACTATAAAACCCAACATCTTTCTCTATCTTCCATTATTTCCTTTTCTTCCTTTATTTAGGCAAGTACACCTTGCACCACATGGAGAAATCTCTTAATTTTTGATTTTTTTTTTGTTTTTTCTTGTATTTTATTAGTCTATTATGTGCTCATGATGATTCTAAACACTTTTAATACTTAAAGTTTTTTGTTTTGATGGATGGATTTGAGTAGATCTACATTTTAAGTTTAGGGTTTTCATGGGTTCCTTAAGTTTTTGGTGGTTTTGATCTACTAAAATATAGTAATTTCGTAAAATAGTTGTTATGATGGATGGAGCACTTTATTTCGAGCATTTTGGCTTTTGGTTCACTCAATTCGGAGTTAAAATAAAGTTTTTATGAAGGGAACATATTTTTAGTTTTTTGAGTTCTCGTCATGGCTGAACTTGCTGTCTGGAGAAGACGTCGTCTAATGCGGCCGAAAGATCCATGCGGCCTTGACCCATATGCAGCTAGTAGACATATGCGGCCATGAGCTTATGCGACCTCTACAGTTAGCGACCATGCGGTCTACGACTATGCGGCTATGCGGTCTGAGCTCATGCGACCATGTGGACGTTCCATAATAATTGGGACAAAAGTCCTCCAGATCCTCTTAAAAATATTATCCAGTCAGAAAAGGAGCAAGTACATAAACTAACATCAATTTCAATTATATTGATAAAGACTATAAAACAGTTGCAATGAATATACATGATGGAAAGGCAATACTTAAATGTAAAGAACTGGAGAACATATAATCATATCACAGAAAAGTACTGGGAATGAACAAGTAGGTAAATATGAATACTAGCAAGTATGAATTAGAATAGAGCAATGGTAAAACTAGCTAAGTGCCTTAAAATATTAATTATTATATGATCGGCTTGGACAAGATCAGGCTCATCCGTAAATTCTTGGATATGCACAAGTACAAGTAAGGGATAAGGTCAATCATGTATGATTGACTATGCACAAGTACCAGTAAAGGAATCAGGCCAATCATATATGGGGAGCTATGCACAAGAAATAAGATCAGGCTATACCCTCGTGTGGGGAGTGTGAGCTATGCATAATTAAAGTGGGGTATGATCACATAATTAACTAATACTTCTCCATTCCCGGCTAGTACGATGGATCCAATCACGAATTCTCATGACAGGTATCAATAATACTAGCCCGTGAATCAACTGTGTCAGGAAACAAATATATCACTACAAGACTAAAATCATAGTAAACATCAAAATAATAAAAATTATCAGAGAATGTACTCGTTTGTGGTCATGAGCAATGTGTGAGTATCCACGTCAAAAATGAAGTCACAATGACCTAAATATAGAATAATAATGTGAAGGGGTGAAATAAAATGATAATTATTATTCACTATGTTGAAACACAATTTTTAGGTCAAAATTAGGTCTTGGGAGTCAATCCCAAGTCAATACCTTGTTACTCTAGGTTTCCAAGTATCAATTGATACTTCCACTCACCACTGATCTAACACCCCTCCCTTATTTATACTCAACTTCTCCCCCAACTGCCTACTTAATTCAATAAATGGACATAGAACTACCACACTGTTATGCAGTTTAATATCTGTGATGTACTTCGAGCTACATGGCATAACTGTCTGACCTGAGTTTAATAAACTATTTCACCAATGTGCACTGGCACACCTTGTTGTTATTGATTACTGACACTACACAACACACTAGTCTATCACATTATACCACAAACATCTAACCATCTCTCCTCCCATCAATCCACACACATACTCATAGATATTATATGCACATTAATTTGTATACATCTAATAAGATATATACACACATATATATGATACTATGGATAGGTGCACACCTTATTATTAATTTTAACAAACACCTAGTGAGCACAAGCAATGATACTCATGATATACTATCAATCTCATGCCAAATTCTGTAATACCCAAATATAACTATATGTATATGAAAAATAATTATATATAGCTATTAGATCTTTCTACAACTGAAATTAGGGTAAAATACACTAATATACACAAAATCTCCAAATTAGAGCCCCGTATCATACCGTATCACGATACGGCATACCCGTATCCAATTGTTGACATATATCTACCCCCACATGAATAATCTAACTCTAATAAGACGTAATAAACCTAATGACAAATACTTGGTGCATCATTCTCGAATTTTCCCCAAAATGGAATAAAACTCAAAGTAGAATTCATAAATAGGGTCATTAGGAGTACAAACTCCTTCCTTTGGGTAGCCCTAATGCATGGGTACATTCTAAATGCTCTAACTCACCAAATGGAACTAATTAGTGAGGGAATTTTAGAATTTACCTATTGGGAGATGGTTTTCCAATGAACAAGCCAATAGGACACGATATGGACACAAGCACCAAGTAAAAACTCATTCTTCTCCAAGCTTCTTGCAACCACTAGCTTCTAATCACCTTAGATGGTGAGGATCAGTAAATTTTAGAGGAATTTGTGAGGGATTTGATGGAGGAAAGAACTATGGAGGAAGAACCCTAATTTGGAAATAAATGGATGAAGAATGAGAGAAGAGAGGTTGTCCCCCTTTCTAAACTAGGGCCGACCCCCTATTCTTATCCCTCAAGCAATGTAAAAAGACTCATATGCCCCTATTGGTTTTTCATGAAGAAATAATTAAAGGAAGCCTCCAATCCTAATAGTTAATTAATTAAGTCACTAACTTAATGTTGGTCCAACTCAAGTCTAGTCTAATTAGGTCCACTAACACCAGTACAGTAACTAATGTTGCATGCTAATAAATAATTAAAATATACAATATTAATTATAACATGCATATAAATTATATAAATATGAAAAGACTAAAATACCCTTATTCTAGAAATATGGTAGTGACTTGATCCCAGAGAGCAGCATATGGAGGCAGTTCGCAGAATCCTCAATTATATTAAAAGAAGTCCAGGAAAGGGGTTATGGTTTAGAAGTTCTGGACATCTGAGAGTTGAAGGCTACTATGATGCCGATTTGGCGGGTTATATGGACGATCGTAGATCCATTGCAGGTTTCGGTATTTTTATTGGAGGCAATCTTATATCTTGGCGTAGCAAGAAGCAAGATGTAGTGGCTAGGTCTACAGTTGAGGCCGAGTACAGGGCTATGGTAGTTAGCCTGTGCGAGATGATGTGGGTGAAGACCTTATTGTATGAGATACGTTTGTTTAGAGGAGACTCCCTGCAACTTTGGTGTGACAACAAATTAGCAATTAATATTTCAAATAATCCAGTTAAGCATGATCGTACGAAACATGTGGAGATCGATCAATTCTTCATCAAGGAGCAGCTGAATAGAGGATTTTTTACTTTGGGCTATGTGAAATCAAATGAGTAGTTAGCTGATTGTTTAACTAAAGGTTTAGTTCCTAGAGAGTTTGATATATTTTGCAACAAGATGGGGATGATTGATATTTATCGCCCATCTTGAGTGGGAGTGTTGAGTTATGATGACTTATTTAGTCCCACATCGGATAGAAAATAAGGAGGAGGCTAGCCTCTTCGTATATATATGTACTCCCTCTTGAATAATGAATCAACCATTATTTCTTTCTATAATTAGTAAATATAATATTAAATATAATATCTTTGGCATGCCAGCAAATAAGCTTTAGGATTTCAATAAATTATTAGGTGAACCAAGTTTTTCCTTTATTTTGTAAACACGGTCACTCAAATCTAACATATGGGTCTATCTTGAAATAACAACAACAAAAGTTAGATATGCCCCACATGTTAGTTAAAGCGACCCAGTCTATAGAATGAATGGTGGACCTAATTTACCTAATAATTTCTCTATGATTTGATACCATTCCTTCTTTAGCATGTTTTCTCCATCTGCAAGACAACCCTAACATCGCAGCCCCATCTCCTATTAAGACCATCACGTAGTGCCCAATCCTCGCATACTATGTTATTGATTCCCACTAGCTACAAGTCGCCAACATAGTCATAGGGGCGTCTGTGGTGGTGGGGATGGAGGGGGTGTCATATCGTAGGGATGTGTGGAGATCAACCGATGGGAGTAAACTAGCAGATCGATAGTGGCCAGTGATGGAAGGGGTGGTTTAGGGTTTTAATATGATTTGATTTTTATACTTTCTTAAAATCAAGAAAGAATTGTATTTTCTATTTAAATTAGGGGTAAAGTTGTCATAATGGTCACGTACAAATTACATAATCTTTAAGTTGGATGACATAGTGACTAATGGGCTAACTTGTAAAAATTTTAAAGTTCAAGTTATTAAAGTGCCAATAAAAGAATTGTAGTATATTAAAGTACCACCAGTGGAAAGTGTGAATTTAAGTGCAATTTAGCCTAGCATATAAACATATAACCCTCAACTAATCAAGCCTTGTTGAAACTCTAGATTTTGGCATAAATACGTCGCTAAGTTATAAAAGCAAAATAGGGACATAAATGATGGTGTAACACCGACATCTTAAGTAACACAACGAGAGATCCATTAAATTAGGAATTATCGATCTGATATTCGTCCCTGATCATCGACGTGCATTATAGCTGATATACATCGCTGATCTATGGTGTTTAGTAGTGGATATTCTATATGGAGTTGGACTTATTAATCGCTATTCGGAATCACCAACAACCGACCATTTAAAGACCGCCAAAAGGATTCTTCACTACACTAACAACACACTTGACTATGGCCTGCTTTACTCATCTTCCAATTATTTCAAGCTTGTCAGATATAATGATAGTGATCAATTGAGCCGGAGAGTTTGATGATTGAAAAATTATTAACGGATTATTGTTTCTAATAAGAGATATTGCTTATACGTGGAGCTCAAAAAAGTAATCATTTATGACACTATCAACATGTGAGGTCAAATATATAGCTGCTACTTCATGTATTTTATATGCACTTTGGCTTAGAAGTCTAATAAAGGATCTTCACAATCCACGAGAGGATCAGGCGGATATCTATGTCGACAATGGTTCAGTTAGTACTTTGGTGAGGAATCCAGTCTTCCATAATAGAAGCAAACACATCGGCATAATGTATCACTCATTGCAACGAAGGAAGTGCAAATAAAGTATGTGAAATCTCAATATGAAGTTGCCGTCACCAAGCCACTCAAACAAGATGTGTTCTTCAAGTTCTACTTGAACTTACTGTTTGATAGTAAACGAAAGAAATTGAAACTAGGTTTATAAGAAACCCTTTCTTTGGTTTACAAACAATAATAAGAAGTACAATTAATCCTATACGAGGATCGTAAGTACAAAAAATTTGATTCTGGGGAAATATTGCTATAGGAGTTTCATCTGCGGTCAATCACTTTGTTTCTTGGACCACACGATGACGAAGAAGTACTGTAGAAGACGAAAAAGAAGCTTCAAAGACTGCAGGAGGGATTGAACTCTCGTTGCCAAAATACTCTTTGTATATACTCTCTTTTCTTAAAAAATGCTCAATTTTCCACCTTTTTTCTTCGACCCTTGACCTCCGTGGTCGGAGGTCTCTATTTATAGAATTTGGTCGCAGTCGGCGTAGAAACCGAACATCGGAGAGAGTTGTACCTTTTACGAGGCAGTTATAATAACTGCTACCCACGTATGAATGATCTCCTAAATTAGCGTGTGACGCGTATCCTATTATGAGGTAATGCGTATAATCGCTCGTCGAAGATCACGGCATGCAAGCCACGTAGATAACTGCCCTTCGCGTAGAGAAGGTTGGCATAAAAGCCAAACAACTGTCTTGTTGGCGTAAAAGCCAAATATCTATTCTGATGGCGTAAAAAATCGAGTATGCATAGAAACCAAATAGTTGTCAAGTTGGCGTAGAAGCCAAGTATCTGTCATATTGGCGTAGAAGCCAAGTAGCTGTCGTGTTGGCATAGAAGCCAAATAGCTGTCATGTTGGCGTAGAAGCCAAATTATGCATAAAGCTTGATGCTGCATGGAAAGGTAACCAGCGTAAAGATAGCCAATTATTCCTCCTTGACTGAGGTCTTCAGCGTATTCTGGGCCACATAGCCTTATCACGCACCTTTGCAAATATAGCCTGAATTGGCGTGATTTGAGGAGATTGCATACGGCGTACTCCTATAGTTAAAAATAGTCAGGTCGGCGTATTTCAAGGAGATAGCGTACGGCGTACTCCTATATATATATTTATGTTTCTTTGTGTCTTAGATCTATGTATCTATTTATGTATATTGCATGTAGCTATTATTCTATATATGTAAGAGCTATTTAATAGTGTAGTATTTGTATATATATATTATAGCATATTATGTTATGGTTATGTATTATGTATATATATATATATAAGTTATTATATTATATGTATATACTTATATAATACATGTATACATATTATTCTATAGTTATATATACTTATACATGTATATGTAGTTATATATAAATATTAGTATATATGTATGGGTGTATGTATATTCATATGTAGTAATTATGTATATATATTTGTAGTTATAGAATGTATGTATAAATTGTATAGTTGCATATATATATATATATATATATATATATATATATATATATATATATATATATATATATATATATATATATGTGTGTGTGTGTGTGTGTGTGTGTATGTGTGTGTGTGAGTGTGTGTGTGTATATGTGTGTGTGTGTGTGTGTGTGTGTGTGTGTATGTTTTTAGCGACAGCAGCAAATGCGACAGCAGCAGCGTCACAACAGCAGAGCAGCAGCAGCAATAGCATACAACAGCAGCAGCGATAGCAGTTTAGCGACAACAGAACCGTCGCTAAAGTAGCAGTAGCAGTAAGAGCATACAGCAGCAACAGCGACAGCAGTTTAGCGACAGTAACAGAACCGTCGCTAAAATAGCAGAGTATCAGCAGTATCAGAGACTTCAGCGACAGTCAACAGCAGTTATTAGTGACAGTTTAGCAGTTTTCTTAATATTAGATATTTATATATATATATATATATATATATATATATATATATGGTAATTAATATATATGTAAATATGTTCCTAAATTGCTATTTGCATTATAGTATACTATATGTATAATAATTAGTGTAGCATATATATATTTATGGGTAGTTAGTATAAACAAGTATTTGGGTATTACCTTGAGATACCAAGGTAAGTACCGAGGTAATTAGGGATACCCAAGGTATTGGGTGTGGGTATCAAATCTATGGCTTAGTGTTGTGATACCAAGTTGGTTCAAAACCAAAGTACCTATTTAATGTTTGTAATTAGAATTTTATATTATTAATAATTGTTTGATATTAATATGCAATATTTTACCTATTGATTTACGTATCCGGAGATACGGTACCTTAGTATTTTAAGATATGGTTTTGTTGACCTAGACTTTAGTATTTGAACCCAATATCCTTGTGTAGACTTATGCAACCTAGAAATAGGTATTTGACCATAGTTGACCATAGTTTGACTATAGTTTGACCATAGTTTGACCATAGTTGACTTAGAGTTGACCGAGTTTGACTTTTGACTTAGATTTGACTTGTTGACCTAGAAGTTGACTAGTTTAACTTATTTTCTTTCTGGAACCTTGTATAGATGTTATATTCCATATCTAGGTCTTCGAGGCACCGTATCAGACATCTGTGAGACTATTCTTTGGACTTCAGGCGAGTACATTCTTTGATAGTTTTTCATTTATGATATCCTCTATATTCATTGTATCTAGTATAGATATCCATATTCTCTTGACACTATGGTTACACGGATTGATATATCCGGATCTCGTCATGAGATATTATTCCTTGGTATATGGTGTATCTTATGCAAGTATTGTATCATTGATTATCTTGTACATGTACAGACACTGATTCTCGGGAAAAGTCGCTATCTTCTTGGTGAATCTCGTGCCATAGCTTACCGTGGTTGGATCTATTATACCAGTCGATGGTGGGGAGTAATTTAGTGTAGATATGTGATAATACCCTCATTGTATCAAGTATTGTTATTGAATAGTGTTAATCATACACCGCACGTATGATTAGCTAGGCCATATATATTGTATCATCTTCCCAAGCCGATCACATGTTAAAGCTAGTACTCACACACTTAGTCATTAGTATTCTTGTTCATTGACATATTGTTCATTATTGTATTCATTCTAGTATTTCCTTATTGTATATCTCTCGTATCTATTGTGCATCTTGTATATTCATATCTATTTACTGTTACATAGTTTTTATCATTGATTAGAACTATTATTAGAGATGTACTCTTCTCCTTTCCTGACTGGATATATTTTTCCCAGATGATACTGAGGATTGGTACCCTACACATTATGGACCCCAGGATGTTGTGGGTTCAGAGTCAGAGACCCTGGCTCAGGAGGGACTTATCCCGACTGAGACAGATGACCCAGGATTAGTACTTTCTTAGTATTTCTTGTACTGGATTTGTCTTCAGCTTTTTGTTAGCATTCTTTCAGACTCATTGATGTATTATTTTAGACTCATGAGTTGTATGTGACTATTTCTATTCTTTATCGTATTCGTGCTCGTTTCTATCTTAGATCTGTGATTGAGTCTATTGTTATTGTTGGTGGCTCATTATATTACTAGATAGATTACCCAGACAGTGTTCTACCGCCGATTGTGCGGCGTAGGCTGGGCATTGTTTTCGACTTGCATCCTTACATCGGGTGCGGGTCGTGAAAGGTGGTTTGCCAAAGCTTCACGGAGCAACATTGGTTTCAGCAGTTCGAGGCCACGGAGGAGATCAAGGTTTGCAGCAAACTCAATCTGAGGCGGGAGCGTCACCATTTACACAGTTTTAGGGAGTTATAGGTTATCGATGACATACACAGTGCGTGATATTCTGCTCGAGGACGCGTGTGTATGGGGGAGCTTCAAATTCAGACCCGAAGGTGGGCAGATTCAAGAGTTCGAATCTAGGGAGAATCGCAACGTCCGCTTGGTAGGGCCAGCCAAGGGTGAAGAAGCTCGTCGGAACGTTAACACATTTTGGTGGAAGATAAAAGTCGGGGACAGGCAGCCAAGACTAATATTGAGGCTAATAGTCAGGGACTTTGGTCTCAGCCGTGTCATTGATGTCGAGAGGATTCCAATGGTACAAAAGGTGCTACGCATGGCAGTTAGCATCAACGTGATGGTCGAGGAGCTGGAGACGAAGGAAAAGGCAAAGCAACTCGGGGGATCGGAGATCGGTGGCATGGGGGAGCAGGAACTCTGTTGTGGGGCGACATGCATAGAGTCTAGTTGAGAAGCCATGGGGTTAATACCCTCTCAATAGACTGGAGAGGGAGATTTTTTGGGTTCAGTCTAGATTTGGTGAATTTTGGAGGCAAATATGGTCAAAGATTTGATTTGATATAATTTGGAAATCTATATTAAATACAAGATTTGATTAGATTTCAAATTTGTATTAAATATTTAATTTGACCATATTTGGACATCCATAATTTTTGTTGGGCTATTTTAGGTGGAATAGGATTCTTATTTTAAGGTTTTCTATTTAGAAAATTCTATTATGACCTAAAATAGGATTTCTCATCCTATAAATATAAGAGGACGGTGGAGGCACAATACATAGAATAAGTTGGAGATTCGGTGTGCTCGTCTACAGAAAATCTAAGAGAAAGTTTGTGCTTTGCTCTTAGGGCTTCGCCATCCAAGATAGAAGGAAGAAAGATATATGATCGAGGAGTTATCGCCTTCGCTCAGGGAGATTGCTACGAGTTGGTGAGTGATTTCAATTATAATCTCTTTCTTTTCTTCTTGAGTCTGGTGAGGGGGTTGAATCTATTAGGACAAAGGGTTCAACATTGATTCTACCAATCTTTTAATTTTACCTGAGTTATAAAAGAGGTTGGGATTTTTCCAGGTGACATAGTCACCGCCATATACTTTTCTTTATCTGTGCTTGGTGTTCGTTAGACAGGGGTTGGTTATCTTAGGTGGTTTGGCCTAAAGTTTTCACAGCGGGCACTCTCAGACACATGTCGGAATGCTTGTAGGACGTGTCTGATTCCTAACAGAACTGAGTCTTATAAAGAGTACAACACTTTTTTCCTCTCGCCAGTACAAGTGATCCTTTGGTAAGCTTCCAACATCATTTACCAAAGCTGCTTGTGTATCCTTCTTTATCAAGCTTGCCGGTGGAGAGAAGATTAAGATGAAGATCGGGCACAAATCTAACATCGTTTAGAACCATCTTTGTTCCAGGTTAGTGGTAACACAAATATTTCCAATGCCAAGAATTTGATAAGGGTATTTGTTACCCATTTTTACCATTCTAATGTTACCTTCACGAAGCAAAGTGAAGTAGTCCTTCCAGGAAGTAGTATGGTAGGAGGCACCAGAATCAATCACCCATTCTGAGTCTTGGCAAGTGAGATTTGCACGGCCTTCTTCTTCAAATGCCGAGAAAATCACAATTTCTTTGTCACTGACAACATCTGCACTTTCATTCTTTTCTTGCTTCTCATTGGTCCTTCCTTCCTTTTGTTCGCGCTTGAGCTTGTGGTATTCCGGTTTTATGTGTCCACTCTTTCCGCAGAGATAGAAACTAATGTTCTTCTTGGCCTTTGATTTTCCTCTCGACTTGTCTCAGTTCTGAGGCTGTCAGCTTTTGCTCCTTCCCCTATTCTCGGTAACAAGGGCATGAGAATGGGATGATCCGAATGACTTTCTTCGAATTTATTCTTTCAAAAGGCTTATTGTAACTTGGTTCATGGATACAACTCCGTCAGGTGCGGAGTTGCTAAGAGACACCACCATAGTCTCCTAACTATCTGGTAAAGAGCTAAGTAGAAGAAGGGCTTGAAGCTCGTCGTCTAATACCATCTTCATAGATGCAAGCTGATTAACAATAATTTGAATTTCATTCAGATGTTCAGATATGGAATCACCTTCCTAGAACTTGAGTTTGACAAACTTTCGAAACAAGAAAGCTTTGTTGCAGGCGGTTTTCCTCTCGTAGAGATCTTTAAGTTTCTTCCACAAGTTGTTCGTTGAAGTCTCATTCGACACATGGTGGAACACAATATCATCCACCCATTGTCGAATGGTGTCGATGGTCTTTCGGTCAAGATTCTTCCATCGTCATGGTCTCCGGCTTGGAAGATTCACCTTCAACCGGTGCATAGAGATCCTTGCAATAAAGAAGGTCCATCATCTTCACCTTCTATATCATCTAATTGTAGCCATTCAAACTGATCATTAGAATGCCATCAATTGGAGTCTCCATCTCAACACAAAAAGATTAGCAACCTGTGCTCTAATACCACTGTTGGGAAAAACAAGACATTTCTCGTATTTGTGATGAGATGCGAATAAAAAAATAGAAGAGAAGAGAAATTAAGAGAGATAACACACACAAGATTTACAGAGGTTCACTACCAGAATAGGTCAAATTAGCGACGTCTGGAAATATCGTTAAATGGCATGAAAACGTCGCTAAAAAATTTAGCGATGTAATTAGCGATATTTTTTTGAATTCGCATTTAAGCAAGTCGCTGACAAGGAAAACGTCGCTATAGCAACATTTTCTAGCGAATATTCGCGTCGCTAATATTTTTTATATTAGCGACGTTTAGCAACGCAAGCTAGCTATATTAGCAACGTGTTGTGTATCGCTAAATGTCACTAATATTTTTTATTTAGTGACATTTTACAACACATTTAGCGACGTTCTGCTGACCTAGTAAATACTGTCATGTCAGCAATTTAGCGACGTTTAGCAACATAATTAGCGATATTCTGATACATTTAGCAATGTGTTTAGCAACGTATATGAACATCGCTAAACTTTGCTAAATTGGCCAAAAAAATTAAAAAACCTGAAATAAATGTATGCTTATAGTTTGTCATATATCCATACAACATCATATTTCATAAAAATAGACAGACCTGGAGCAACCCTCCGTTGAATTTTCTGGGTTCGTCGACCCCTTCAGTAGAACACTCAACACCGATAAATTCTCATACATTTAATATAAATAATAAAGTAAAATTAAAAGAAATAGACACATTATCAATAAATAAATATGAAAACAAATATCCAGCAAATTCATATGCATCATACAAACTAAGTCTGAAAAAATATCCAGTAAGCATCACAATTGGTTCTGGATGTGAACAAATAAAGTCTAAAACACTATCTCAATACATAAATGACCTAATATCATGGGCTAAAAGTCTAAAAGCAAATAAACTTTACTAACTAGGACTACTACTAATCAGGAGGAGGACGAGCACCGCGGTGAGCCTAGGAGATGAGCCTGTCAAAAGAATAACTACTGCTGATCAGGAGAAAGAGCACTGTCGTTAATCTGGGATATCAACGAGGCCCACTGCTCCGTTGAAATCATCAAGGCACCCGATAGAGGAGTCTGTGCAGTCGATATAGATGCCAATGCCGGGGAACCAGGAGGACGTATCTGCTCCAACGCTGTCAGTCGAGCATTGCAAGTATCCATGACAGATAACATCCTTACAGTAATCTGCTGCACTAATTGGCTCATTTGAACCTATGACATCATCAGCCTCGCCAGTACATCGCCCATGGCTATATGCGACCCTTGTAGAGCCTTCACGTTGCGCTTTATCGACGTGACCAGATCCCTCAGCTCCATGTCGGTACGCTCAAGCGAATCAATACGTGCTATGATCGTCGCATCGTCCGACTGTGGTGTAGGATGCGACGTAATCCTCTACAGCAACTTGTCACGCAGAGACACAATCTGATGGTCAACCCTCTCCTGCTGGGCTTGCACCGACTCATGGGAGGGTTGTGTGGTATGCACACTGGCAGAGGGCGTCCTAGAGGACTGCGACGCAACATAGGAATCGTAGGATCCCGTATTTTAGTACGTACCCCTCTGCAGACCACCAACGGCAGTCATCTACAGCTCGTCAACCGACGGAGCTGGGTAGGCGGGGGGCTGCGAGGAACTACAGGCCTCTCCCTGTGTAGGCTGAGTCGATCGCTCACGGAGCCTAAGATACTCATCCTAAAAAATATGTATATTTCGATAAACGTACTTACTATCCACTCGTCAAGCATAATTATTAATATATATCTAAGGTACTTATTACTAACTATATGAATATTTATTTTTATATTTTCTAAGTTAAATTAAAATTAACAAAACATAAATTAATACTTACGTAGCTCTGTGTGGCCCTCTCATCGATGAGTTGTCCGCCCTTCTTATGGGTGCGAGGAAGACTGTTACCATATTAGCGTCCTCACCCCTTTGGACTTGTTAAAATATATATTTGTCACGCCCCAGTCCCAAAATACGTAGGACTAGGATACGTGATGAGAACATAAAATATCATATTTTTATTCCTTAATGTATACTCCTTTATGCTCATTTAATGTCTAAAGATACTCATTATTTTTATATTTTGATCTAGGATACAATTGGAGTCACTAAAAGCAAAATGGAGCTAATTATCAATTCTGGACAGTTCTGACACCTTGTAGAAAAATGGTCATAACTTGCTCATCCGAAGTCCAATTGAGCTGATCCAAATTGATTCGGAAAGCTAAGTGATAGAGGCAAAATTTTGCTGGTTTAATTTTCCCGAGATTCTGGCTACATCATGGACCAAATCACGCTTGAAGTTGAGACAACTATGCTGTGCACAAAAAGTGGAGTTGATATAACCATTTCCCAACTTATTCAAAGATTTTATTTTATTGTTGGGTTGTTGTAACTCTTAGAGGATTTTTGGGAAGATATTGTGATCTTCAAACACTTATTTAGAGTGTATAAAAGGGGTAGAGATCAAGAGGAAAAAAAAAGAAAAAACAACCCACAACTCTTCTTCCTCTTCTCCAATATTCTTTTAAAGTTTTCTTGAACATGCGGAGCTAAAAGTCTTGTTGGTCGAAGGAAACGGAAGCCTCGGAATGAATAAAAACTTGTGAGATCTAATTTGTGTTTATATTTTTGATTTGTGCTTTAAGTATCGAATGTTTTCTTATGCATATTTTTATTATTATCTTGTTTAATGACTAGGATGCATACTAGTTTATTATTCATGACAATCTAATGCTAAATTTGATATCGAATCCGTAATTGTTCGATCCCTCTAATTTGTGAAGCAACCAAGATTTAATGAACTGCTTTGTTTTATTAGATCTTAGGAGGAAAAATTTTGACAAAATTAAATGCAACCGCGTGTGCTTGTGTTGTTTTGCTTCATCGATCTCATTGAGTTTAATACGCTACTAGATTAAACCTTTAGCGCTTGTCTGGGGTTATTTAGTAGTCAAGGTTAATTAGATCGCTTGTTTTTAATTAATTATGGCTGAAGGAGATAGGAAAATAATTCCAACGATGAATATTCAAAGTATGAATTAATATATACTTGCATCGATGATCAGTTTTAAGATTTCAATGGTGGATGTTGACTGAGACCAACATTTATTTCTTTGATTGTTTTAATACTTTAATTGTTTTTAGCTCTTCATAATTTTCTTTTGATTAAAAAACTCTCCCCCTATCTTATTTTACATAGCATAAAGATCAAACTAATTACACTTCGTGGGAACGATCCTTACTCTCACTACTACATATTATTTCAAGAGTAATGGTTTTATTTTTGGGTGCCTACGACAGCACGCCAATACGTAACCATGCCAGCCGCCCGTATATATGGCAACTCCAATATATAAAAACCATATATACGTGCGTACGCTGTATAATGAACAATAGTTCACCAGTGGTATAACTAATCACAAGTCACAGGGTAATATCTAAATCTCATCCACAGAAATCAAATAAACATGAATAACCAATAACCATGTAACTAGAACTCAAAATAAAGTACCTAAAGAATGACAGTCGGATGGAAACAAATCCACTGTCGAAATAGAATATAAAAGGAACCAGATACACACCATATAAGAACAACATCTGACAAACACGAGGCTCGAAGACAAGACCTCATCGTAATATAAGTAGCCTATCCGGATCTGTGCTCCTGTGAATACGCAAGAACATATACACCTGGCAGGGGACCAGGTCCTCAGAGGGACATAGCAAGATACATAAAAATAACATGCCATAATGTAAATACTGAATAAATAAATGGGGTGTGCTAACCATCTAAGTGAATGCAATTTAAAGACCTTATAGTACGCATCAGAATGTGTAGGCTAGACATATGCTGACGTAATTCACCAATCGTCGTGACTGGCTAGTATATGTGTCATATGCCCCCTGACTCAAGAGCACTCTGCAATCGTCCATCCCTGCAGAGCATGGAACGAAGGATAAAACAGGAATACCCCATCCTCCTCGGAGCATGGTAACGGGAACAAGAAAACCAATACCCCATCTTCGAGCAGCATGGTAACAGGAACGCCCCATCTCTGAAGAGTATGGTATCAGGCAACAGGAATATATAAGGAGGGGGTGTCCCATACGCCTACTAGTATCTTTCCCGCCCAATATAGATGTACAAGTCATGAAAATGACGTGGACACCTCCTACTATGATGCAAGTCTCAATAAAATAAACAACTGAGCTAAATAACGCTACACGTGTTGCTCACACTGATGGCCAGTCGCGCATGAGGCACGCGTCCCTACATGTACTCACTCTGTGACGTGTAATGATACGTGTCAAGGCCAAAGAAGTTATATCAATAACTTCACAACTTTAGGTGGGTCTACTAGACACTAGGTCAGACACAAGTCCTAACGTCAACGCATTCGTTGACTGCACCCGAGTCTTCTCGGACGCGCACATTTACATAATATTAAAATAAATAAATTTATAACTAACAATTACTGAATTTAAACAGTACAACAAGGCAAGGTATACTTGCCTAGCAAGAGAGCTGCAAAATATAACGTCCATATGTCAAGTGCCAAAAGTCAGAAACTATGGCCTCAGAATAAATGTCTCTGGATGCTGAAATAAATATCACTAACAGTCTCAGAAAATATCAAATAGTTAGAAACGCCTGTCCTTAAGTCTAATTTGGACACAGGGGCAAAAATGACAGTTTTCGGTCAATGCGGGGTCCACATGTGGGCCGCTTTGTACCGAAAAATGTGCCAGGGTCAAAGGTCTCCAAATTTGCCAAACTTAGTGTCAACAAGTCCAGAACGATAATACGAACCCAACGGAACTTCCAGAATTGGATTCCGATGAGTCGGTCACAAAATCACCCGTCAGGTGGAGCCTATGGGGCCCACGATACAGGACTTTGTCAACGTTCTCAGAATCGAACCAAACTTGGATCACAGGACCAGCATATTGCTACGAGTCCGATGGCACAAGTTTCGTATCGATCCGACGTATATACACAAAGTTACAGCGTGTTCCAGAACTGACAGATACGGGGTGGTGTCGACGGATACGCGTTGATTCCGGTGTGCACGCACATCCAAATCAACTTCTGCGAAATCCCGCACGTCCGTATCAACGGCGCGCACGTTTTGGTAAAGACCGCGTGCGACCAAGTCGTCCCGTTTGGCAGGGCGTACTCAGTCCCGGGATAAATCGGGTCGTTGTTTTTCCTGTTTTTGGATCGCGTGCCGCGATCGCCATAGGACGCGATGCACCGAGCGGGTTGTACGGGCACCGAGAGGGTCACATAGCCTACGTGTCACAACTGACAGAATTAAAAATGGATTTACAAGGAGAGAGAAAATGATACCTGAACAGGGCTCCGGAGAATCAAATTTCCCCGTGTCTGAGACGTGTCCGAGAGTCGTTGACACGAGCTGTGTCCTTGTGTCCGCTGAATCGTGTCCGGTCTGAGCTAGGGTTTCTGCTGTGGCGGACACGGCGGAGGCGGCCAGGGACTGTGGAGGTCCGGGGAGGTCGGGCAAAGGCGGGGGAGGCTGCTGCGGGTCTCCGGCGAGGTCGGCGGAGCTGAAGGAGGAGGGAGAAGGGAAGGCGGGCTGAGGAGACGTCGCTGGGCTCGTGGAGGCGGTGGGACGGGTCGAGGAGGGAGGCTGCGGGGAGAGGGCGGAGCTGTGGGAGTCGGAGGGGTGGTCAGGCGGGCTGGGAGAGGGCGGCGAAGGTCGTGAAGGGGGTCGGGAAGGCTGGGAGAGGGGAAAGAGGCTCGGGGGAGGAGAAGAGGAGGCTGAGGAGAGAGGGAGGGTCGGGGGCCAGCGGCTGGGAGGGGGTCGACTCCGGCCAGGGGCGGCGGAGCAACTTCGGCTGGAGGGGTTGGCTGCGGGCTAGGGTCAGGGGTTTGGGATTTTTCATGGTGAGGAGGAGGAGAAGGAGGAGAGAGAGGAGGAGCGGCGGCGGGGGTGGGCCGAGGTCGGCTGTGGTGAGGAGGAGGAGGAGGAGGAGGAGGAGCTGTGCGGGGGGGGGGAAAGATGACGACGATGATGATGGCGGTGGTGGTGGTGACCGGTGATGGTGGTGGCGGTGGAGGGAAGAGGAGCCGGAGGAGAAGGAGAGGAGGGGAGACTCGGGGAGGAGAGGGGCCAGTGGGGGGTGGCTCGCCTCGGGATGGGGGGGGTCGGCTCCGGCGAGGGCTCGCCGCCGGCGGGGGGGTCTGCGGCTGTGGGGGGGTAGATTTAGGATTTGTTTTTATTTTATTTTCTTTTTTCTTTCTTTTATAGAAAAATATAATAGTATTTTAAGTAAAATATCTTGAGATATTTTACAGGATATTTATAGGATATTTTCGTGATCTTCTCGGGATATGTTCGGGTGGGTTCCGCCTCCAGATGGACGGTGCAGGTTCACCGGCCAATGAGGGGGTGACACCTCGCACTGTACTTTGCAGAAAGGTCCCTGAAATGTCATAAATTGCGCAGAGATCCTATTTTGGGAAATTGCGCAATTACAAAATTGTCTGGGAAAATACCCGATTCCTGTAAATACTAAAATTCACAGAATTGAGGGAATTTGCTGTGCGAGGGTCCCGAGGGGGTGGGGGTGAGTCTGGGCAGGGGCTGGGCCTGGTTTTGGGGTGATACGGGCCATCGTATTTATTTAATTAATAAATACTGCGCACGGTGTTCTCTAATTATTTAGAGGCAGGTAGGGTCATAATTTTCTTGCGGTGTCAATACACTAAATGTAGTATACTCAGTGTAGAATAATAACGTATTTTTGTCTGGGCAAAACAGGTGCATGTTGGGTCTCAAATCTCTATTGGAACATGGATGGGTACAGGTCTGGGAATTAAAATAAGAATTAAATACGGACGTTTGTAACGCTATTTGTGCGTCTCAAACGAGGCACAAAATGGAGTATCTGGGAGTTGCACAAAATACAGAAAATTAGACTAGCATGTCTATGACAGGTATGTGAACTTCGTTCGGGGATAACAGTCAAGGTAAAGCTCAAAATAATTAGATGACGGACAGGTGCACAAGTCAATAGGATATGTAAGCAAAATAAATTAATAAATTGCAACAAATCCTAAATTATGAAAAATATTCCTAAAATACTGGAATCTGGTCGAGGGGGTTTACAATCTACCCAACTTATAAAAATTTTGTCCTCGAAATTAAAACTAAGCCATGGTAGAAGGGAAAGACGGCATAAGATATAATTTAACAAAGTAATTTATATCTTGGGTTGAGAAAAGGGTTCGAAAATGTTTACGCATGCCGTACTCGTGTTTCCAAGTTGTTTTTCCTGGCGCGTCACGCTTCCATGCCACGCGGACCAAGGAAAAAGACTGGTTTCTCAATACCTTTTCTCGATGGTTAAGGGTTCCCACGGGTTGCTCTTGATACGACAGGTCTCGGCCTAATGGTGATCTCCGAATGGTTGAGAGCATGACTGCTGTTTGTCATATATCGCCTGAGTTGCGACACGTGGAATACATCAAGTACTCTCTCAAGTGAAGGTGGTAGTGCAAGTTGATATGCCACTACTCCCACTCTTTCTAGCACGTCAATGGTCCAATCTACCTTGGACTCAACTTGCTGCGTCCTCTGATTTGCATGTGTCTCTAGTAGGTGATATCCTCATAAAGACATGATCGTCCTCTTTGAATTCCAAGGGATGATGATGACGGTCTGTCCACTGCTTCTGTCTGTCTTGCACCGCTCGCAAGTGTCCTTGTATTTACTTAACTGTCTCTTCGGTTGACCATCAACTCTGGTTACGTGAATCCTTGTCTGGTATAATGCTGACTGGTATACCGTACAATCTTACGATTTGTCTCATATATAAGTTAGCTAAAGCTTCTGCAGACTGGCCAACTCTAAAGGTAAGAAATGTGCTGACTTGGTGAGTCGGTCCATAGGAATTCTTAATCCTTATAAGTCAACATAGTCATAGGTGCTACTATTCATTCAGGAGTCAGTCAATTGTTTATCCAGGTGAAATCCATTTAGACTCCTGTCAACAAAATGATACATTCCTTCATTGTAACACTTTGAACAAAGTTACGAGACAAAAATTTTATGCTGCCATAGTGATGCACGTACCAGGAAAGTAGGTAGGTAGCGAAGGGTCATCTAAAGGTAGCACAGTTTTAAACTACAATCTAATCTAATAAATAAAGTTTGGTGATTTCCCAAGAAACAAACAGAAAAGGCTACAAAACAATACACTCTTGTATTTATACGAGGCACGAGGTTTCGTCTTTCTGAAATAAGGGAAGACGGAAAACAGTAATCAATAGTTCAAAGGGGAGGTAATAGATTAGAAGTGTGGGGATCAAGGCGTTTAAAGAATTCAATGGGAATTGTCAAAGCAGTTGTGGATTGAAATGATATTCTGGTAATCTCTATTCACATATTCGGATTAGCACAGTATATAGCTGATACGATATGCTCAGGCATATCTAACGGGCAAGTATATCTATCTACTAATCACTATATATTTTAATCCACGTAAAGTAGTTATGCGAAGGGCGAACCAAGTGCACTATGGTTGATCAGACCGTAATACACTGATTCTGAAATGTATTAGTGTAGTACTCCAATAATACATCTCTCAAGAACAAGCTTGATAAGGAATAAGCTTGCAAAACTAGACTATAATAGCGGCATAAGTCAAGGTAGTATGGTAAATATAAGTACGCTAGATTATGATGTGAGAAATTTCAAACAATTCAAATTCACAAAAAGACAAGACTCTACAAAATCTACAATTATTATTCTAAATCCTTGACTAAGTCGCTAGTTGACCCAAAAGAGGTATGGCCTTCTAAGTTCTATAATCTTAATACACACTATAGGTTGTCCGCCTAAAATAGAGATTCCAAGAAAGTCCGCGTAAAGTAGGGGTTCGAGGTTGTCTGCGTAATACAGGGATAAAATAATTGGCGTAAGGTAGAAATTCGAAACTGTCTGCATAAAACAAAATTTTAAGTTGCCTAGCGCAAGGTAGGAATCCAAAGTAGTTTGGCGTAAATCAGGGATTCAGACTATCGGCGCAAAAATAGGTTTCAGAGTTATCCGCGTAAAACAGAGAAGCGTAAGGTAGAGCTTCAGGGATGTCCGCGTATAAAGTCTGCGCGTGAGAGATTGCTATTCTTCCTGCGTAAGGTCTGCGTAGAAATCTGCGTAAAAGTCTTCCAGCGTAAAAAGTCTAGCATACGCTGCAGCGTAAAGTTGTACAAGAAACTCATGAGTTTGTCAGTCAAGTTAATGAATCTTGTCATCTGACAAAAGTACTTGCACAACGATCGAGTGGATGGTTGATGATGAATTCGCACGGAGATCTAGGTTGTCGTTTAGGGACATACTGGATATAAGTCATCTACGCTTGAGATGAGACAAAATCAGATGTCCTGTCAAAAGCTGTTTCTTTTTACACAGGGTTCGAGGCATAACTCTGCATTTAATGCACGAGATTTGGTCAACTGGGGAAAGCTAAGGCTGTAACAAATACTCTTAAATCATATCCTTTATATTTTTTGCCTAATCAGGTTACTCTACGCTGGTTATCTAATTGTCAGGAATCATCAGGTTTACGCAGGGCAGTTACCTACGTGGCTGGCCTGATGCGTCATACGCAGGATAAGGAAGACTAAGGGCGGCATAAAGGGGACAAGCTTCTACATAATTTGGCTTTTACGCCAACTAGGCAGTTGTTTGGTTTTTACGCCAACAACGGTCAATTGGTTTTACGCCAACAAGGGTAAAGGGTCTCTGGCGTAAAACTCTGGTTATTCAAACTTAGGATGAGATTTCAGTCCTAGTATTCAACTTTGGATTTCTATTGGTTTCTTAAGACTAGAGTCAACACTATGGTAAATCTCTAACTAATCCTAGTAGTGTTTATACTATACTCAAGTCATACATAAATACGTCAAGAGATAAGGGTAAGTTAATCTATAGGTAGGTGATGCTAGGGTTTATTTAGGAAATCAGGAAGGCTAGGGTTCATTTAGTAGTCTGAACTTAATGATATGACAAAGCCCTAGTGGTATTCTTAATAGGAATACTACCCTAATTATCATCCTATCAACAGGGATCCCTATATTCTAGCAGGGGTTATACTCAAGGAATTATTAGGGTAGCACATGAATCAAGCAGGATGCAATTATGTAAGTAGGACAGACTGGAAGGGAGAATAAGTCATAGTAAATTTTGGATGAGATTCTATATTCTAATCCTAGGTGCAGGCTTGCTCGGTACAGTAACGTAACCGAGACAATATGCGCTGACCTGCATGGACCACCACTAAAAACATGTCACGCCCCAGTCCCAAAATATGTAGGACTAGGATACGTAATCATGCCAGCCGCCCGTATATATGGCAACTCCAATATATAAAAACCATATATACGTGCGTACGCTGTATAATGAACAATAGTTCACCAGTGGTATAACTAATCACAAGTCACAGGGTAATATCTAAATCTCATCCACAGAAATCAAATAAACATGAATAACCAATAACCATGTAACTAGAACTCAAAATAAAGTACCTAAAGAATGACAGTCGGATGGAAACAAATCCACTGCCGAAATAGAATATAAAAGAAATCAGATACACACCATATAAGAACAACATCTGACAAACACAAAGGCTCGAAGAGAAGACCTTATCGTAATATAAGTAGCCTGTCTGGATCTGTGCTCCTGTGAATACGCAAGAACATATACACCTGGCAGGGGACCAGGTCCTCAGAGGGACATAGCAAGATACATAAAAATAACATGCCATAATATAAATACTGAATAAATAAATGGGGTGGGCTAACCATCTAAGTGAATGCAATTTAAAGACCTTGTAGTACGCATGGGAATGTGTAAGCTAGACATATGCTGACGTAATTCACCAATCGTCGTGACTGGCTAGTATATGTGTCATATGCCCCCTGACTCAAGGGCACTCTGCAATCGTCCATCCCTGCAGAGCATGGAACGAAGGATAAAACAGGAATACCCCATCCTCCTCGGAGCATGGTAACAGGAACAAGAAAACCAATACCCCATCTCCGAGCAGCATGGTAACAGGAACGCCCCATCTCCGAAGAGTATGGTATCAGGCAACAGGAATATATAAGGACGGGGTGTCCCATATGCCTACTAGTATCTTTCCCGCCCAATATAGATGTACAAGTCATGAAAATGACGTGGACACCTCCTACTATGATGCAAGTCTCAATAAAATAAATAACTGAGCTAAATACCGTTACACGTGTTGCTCACACTGATGGCCAGTCGCGCATGAGGCACGCGTCCCTACATGTACTCACTCTGTGACGTGTAATGATACGTGTCAAGGTCGGAGAAGTTATATCAATAACTTCACAACTTTAGGTGAGTCTACTAGACACTAGGTCAGACACAAGTCCTAACGTCAACGCATTCGTTGACTGCACCCGAGTCTTCTCGGACGCGCACATTTACATAATATTAAAATAAATAAACATGTAACTAACAATAACTGAATTTAAACAGTACAACAAGGTAAGGTATACTTGCCTGGCAAGAGAGCTGAAAAATATAACGTCCAGATGTCAAGTGCCAAAAGTCAGAAACTATGGCCTCAGAATAAATGTCTCCGGATGCTGAAATAAACATCACTAACAGTCTCAGAAAATATCAAATAGCTAGAAACGCCTGTCCTTAAGTCCAATTTGGACACAGGGGCAAAAATGACAGTTTTCGGTCAAAGCGGGGTCCACATGTGGGCCACTTTGTACCGAAAAATGTGCCAGGGTCAAAGGTCTCCAAATTCGCCAAACTTAGTTTCAACAAGTCCAGAACGATGATACGAACCCAACGGAACTTCCAGAATTGGATTCCGATGAGCCGGTCACAAAATCGCCCGTCAGGTGGAGCCTATGGGGCCCACGATACGGGATTTTGTCAACGTTCTCAGAATCGAACCAAACTTGGATCACAGGACCAGCGTATTGCTACGAGTCCGATGGCGCAAGTTTTGTATCGATCCGACGTATATACACAAAGTTACAGCGTGTTCCAGAATTGACGGACACGGGACGGTGTGGACAGATACGCGTTGATTCCGGTGTGCACGCACATCCGAATCAACTTCTGCGAAATCACGCACATCCGTATCAATGGTGCGCACATTTTGGTAAAGACCGCGTGCGACCAAGTCGTCCCGTTTGGCGGGGCATACTCAGTTTCGGGGTAAATTGGGTCATTGTTTTTCCTGTTTTTGGATCGCGTGCCGCGATCGCCATAGGACGCGATGCACCGAGCGGGTTGCACGGGCACCGAGAGGGTCACATAGCCTACGTGTCACAACTGACAGAATTAAAAACGAATTTACGAGGAGAGAGAAAATGATACCTGAACAGGGCTCCGGAGAATCGAATTTCCCCGTGTCCGAGACGTGTCCGAGAGTCGTTGACACGAGCTGTGTCCTTGTGTCCGCTGAATCGTGTCCGGTCCGAGTTAGGGTTTCTGCTGTGGCGGACACGGTGGAAGCGGCCAGGGACTGTGGAGGTCCGGGGAGGTCGGGCAAAGGCGGGGGAGGCTGCTGCGGGTCTCCGGCGAGGTCGGCGGAGCTGAAGGAGGAGGGAGAAGGGAAGGCGGGCTGAGGAGACGTCGCTGGGCTCGTGGAGGCGGTAGGACGGGTCGAGGAGGGAGGCTGCGGGGAGAGGGCAGAGCTGTGGGAGTCGGAGGGGTGGTCAGGCGGGCTGGGAGAGGGCGGCGAAGGTCGTGAAGGGGGTCGGGAAGGCTGGGAGAGGGGAAAGAGGCTCGGGGGAGGAGAAGAGGAGGCTGAGGAGAGAGGGAGGGTCGGGGGCCAGCGGCTGGGAGGGGGTCGACTCCGGCCAGGGGCGGCGGAGCAACTCCGGCGGGGGGGGTTGGCTGCGGGCTATGGTCAGGGGTTTAGGATTTTTCATGGTGAGGAGGTGGAGAAGGAAGAGAGAGAGGAGAAGCGGCGGCGGGGGTGGGCCGAGGTCGGCTGTGGTGAGGAGGAGGAGGAGGAGGAGCTGTGCGGGGGGGGAAGATGACGACGATGATGATGGCGGTGGTGGTGGTGACCGGTGATGGTGGTGGCGGTGGAGGGAAGAGGAGCCGGAGGAGAAGGAGAGGAGGGGAGACTCGGGGAGGAGAGGGGCCAGCGGGGGGGGGTGGCTTGCCTCGGGATGGGGGGGGTCGGCTCCGGCGAGGGCTCGCCGCCGGCGGGGGGGGGTCTGCGGCTGTAGGGGGTAGATTTAGGATTTGTTTTTATTTTATTTTATTTTTTCTTTCTTTTATAGAAAAATATAATAGTATTTTAAGTAAAATATCTTGAGATATTTTACAGGATATTTATAGGATCTTTTCGGGATATTTTCGGGTGGGTTCCGCCTCCAGATGGACGGTGCAGGTTCACCGGCCAATGAGGGGGTGACACCTCGCACTGTACTTTGCAGAAAGGTCCCTAAAATTTCATAAATTGTGCAGAGATCCTATTTTGGGAAATTGCACAATTACAAAATTGTTTGGGAAAACACCCGATTCCTGAAAATACTAAAATTCACAGAATTGAGGGAATTTGCTGTACGAGGGTCCCGAGGGGGTGGGGGTGAGTTTGGGCAGGGGCTGGGCCTGGTTTTGGGGTGATACGGGCCATCGTATTTATTTAATTAATAAATACTGCGCACGGTGTTCTCTAATTATTTAGAGGCAGGTAGGGTCATAATTTTCTTGCGGTGTCAATACACTAAATGTAGTATACTCAGTGTAGAATAATAACGTATTTTTGTCTGGGCAAAACAGGTGCATGTTGGGTCTCAAATCTCTATTGGAACAGGGATGGGTACAGCTCTGGGAATTAAAATAAGAATTAAATACGGACGTTTGTAACGCTATTTGTGCGTCTCAAACGAGGCACAAAATGGAGTATCTGAGAGTTGCACAAAATACAAGAAATTAGACTAGCATGTCTATGACAGGTATGTGAACTTCGTTCGGGGATAACAGTCAAGGTAAAGCTCAAAATAATTAGGTGACGGACAGGTGCACAAGTCAATAGGATATGTAAGCAAAATAAATTAATAAATTGCAACAAATCCTAAATTGTGAAAAATATTCCTAAAATACTGGAATCTGGTCGAGGGGGTTTACAATATTGTATGTTACTAAAATTAAATGTTTTATCCTACTTTGATTAAAATACTATGTATACAATGAAATACAAACCATGCGACGAAAATGTTCCGGCATCGGAATTGAACCACCACACCACTTTCATGCCTTCTTCCTGGCCGCATTCGCCTTCTCCGACTTTTTCTTGTAGCTAGGATCATTAAATCTATCCGTCATCACATTCCACTACACAAACATGATTCAACCTTGGATTGGTTGTCCCAAACTATCACGATACTTCTGGTCGCAGCTCGTATCACGGATAAGTTTGACTCGATGGCAGAAAAGTGTTGCTCGATCATATCAACCCAGTGTGGTCGATAGAAATACATTTTCTACAAGAAGTAATATAGAAAGTTATATAGAAAAAAACCAAATTAGATGATTGATATTAAAACCAAATGTACTTTTACCTTGAAGTGCACAAATAAGAATGCATTTCTCTCGTCCGGGGCATCCGAGTAGTTAATCAAAGGGCCACCATAGTTGTACCTCAAAAAATGCCCCAATGATCTCTGTACCGACGAGGGACGATATCTATACATAGATAATTATATTAAAGAAAAATTAAATATATATATTTATATATTCGTAAGAAAACTAAAACTAATTAACTTATTTTGTAGGCCCATCGGCCCAAATCTCTGTTCTCGTCTCGTCCAGAGGAGCACACGGAGGATCGCTCTAAAACATATGAGAAGACAAAGGCGCAGACGACTGGGCCTCGTCTATCTGCTCCCCGGTCCCCATGGTACAGTCAGTAGGAGGAATAGTGGACGTAGGAGTAGTCTCAGGCCTGGAACTACTCATCCCAGGAGTACTACAAGGAGGAGATAGTAGTCGAAAGACTGGAGTAATGGGAGACGATGGTCCGGACCTAGTACCATGTCCCAAAGAAGAACTATCAATCGGAGTAGCATGTCATCTAGATAGTCTACCTCTAGTCTGACTGAATGATTCGCGTCGTCCTGTCATACCTAACTTATGATAAACAAAATAAAAGTTACAAGGAAACTATTCAAATACAGTATATGTTACTGAATAAAAAGAAAAAAAAAGAATATAGTACATAGCCACAAGTACATGTCACTAAATAGATTTTACATTCCACAGCTAAACTACAATAACATCAAAAAATAATACTAAATCAAATGCTAAGTATGATAAGCACAATATGATATATAGAGAAGGAAATCTAATTTCTCAAGTTGTAAACAAGTCTAGATAATAACCGTAAGTCTAATCCAGAAAGATAATACATCCGGAAAGATAATACATCTAAGAACTCCAATCCAGAAAGATAATACAACGATAAGTCTATTGGAGACAAATCTGGGCATGTCAAAAGACTAAATAGATTTTATTTTATTTTTAATACTCGTCTGAAAAATTTATCTTCTTCGTTTTCCTCGTCCTCATCTTCCTCTTCCTCTTTCTCTTCATCTTCCTTCTCATCTTCACTTTCATCTACTTCACCTTCCTCTTCGGATAATTCTACCACTTTACATGATTAGATATGTAATAGAGAACTTCTATTGAGTCCACATCTACAATATTTGTTACAAGAGGTAGCTCATCCTCCTGATAAGCTATTTCGTCAATGTCAAAAGTATTTCGAGCTTTGGTCTTGCATACTGCCCACCAATCCGACATCGTTGTTCTCCATTTAGGATAAGTTATGAAGTACATAAGCTGAGCCTAACTTGATAGGACAAATGGTTCATAGCCTTGATATCGAATCTGATAGTTTATATCCACAAAACTAAGATTGTCTATTTTTTAACCTTGATCTTGGATCGGATCGAACCAATCACACCTGAATAACACGATCTTAGCAGGCTCTACTCCATAATTATATGTCAACTTAACAATCTCCCATAAGACGCCATAAAAATTATTGCATGTATCGACATATTTGTAATTCGAATATCTGATACACAAACAATAATTTTTTATGGAATCGAGATCTAGGAAGTTGTCTCTAATTGGAGAAATGGTTGACTTGAACCTAAACCCATTTACACAATAGCTTGGCCTGATTTTGACGGCATAAATTGGCCCCTTAGCTATAGTTCTAATAGATTCATTCTTAAGTGTTGCGTCTAGATGATCGACCTAAATACCACAAGATAAGAAATTAAGTTTAACGTTCAGTTAATTATTTTTTAAAGTGCATCTACAAAAATAAATTAGCGAGCTCCTGACATATACACTCAACCAAAAAGGGAAATGATGTCTCATTTCCTGTTTTACTTCTTCATCTGTTATATATGGTCTCATCGGCCTCGTCTCATCATTAAATATGCTAAAAAATAACAAAATATTGCCTAATTAGTGTAACAATATTAGCGTATACTATTAAATTGAGATGACTAAAACGTGGATGTATTAATTACTTAACCCTCTAGCTTCTCCACTTCATCCTCATCGCAGTTGAGTAATATATACAACTGAGCAGCCCTTAGCTCATCGTCATTCAGATATCTCTTCTTTATTTTCCCGATGGATTACCGAAAGTATTGAATACTTTCAGTATTGCATCATTAGATTCCTGGTACCCGTTATCGTTTCTCAGGGCTCTCGTTCGATTAGTAGCAACATGAGGCTTGAAATACATGAAACAAAATTTTTAATTCTTCTCGAGAACATATACTTCACAAATAGAACCATCGACCCGTATCTTATTTTTTACCTTTCTCTTTAGGTGGATCAACAGTCGCTCGAACAGATACATCCACCGATAACCTACAGGTGCACCGACAAGGGCCTCATAGGAAAAATAAAATGGCAAATATTCCATGGAGTCAAAATAGCCAGGAGAAAACATCCGCTCAAGCTTGCATAGTATTATCGCAATGTCCTTCTCTTACTTTTTTAGGCGATCGACGAGAAACTTAGTAGAACAAAGATCTCTGAAGAATATACTAAGCTCTATCAAGGGATCTAAAAATACCTGCGGTAAGAATTTCTAAAATACAATCGGAATTAACCTCTCCATGAATACATGACAGTCGTGGCTCTTCATACCCGTCAGTTTGTTCTCCTTTGGGTCGACGCATCTTCTTAGATTTGACTCATACCCGACTGGAAATTTTAGCCCCTGAATCCTGTCATGACCCGAACCCGGTATAGGGGCACGAGTGTGTGGGTACGTCCAGCCTACGTCGCAACATCGGCGGTAGAATGTTGTCTAGGTCACAATACTATCTAATCAATCTCACACGAATATCCAACTCCATAAGGAGACACAGATATCACAATATAATATGGAATATACTCAATCACATAAGCTAAAGCACAATGAGATATCGAAGCAAGTAATGAAATACAAGACAAGTCAAAACAACAATAAATAATCTAACCTGCAATCAATAACATCCAAGTCTCCAAGTATGCTGGAACAAGTCCTCTATGTCACAGTCTGGAAAAATATCCAGTCAGGATTGGAACGAAGTACAAGCACTAACAGCAGTTCCACATATATTGACAAAAACTATAACACAGTGTAAAGAAATACAAGACATATATGGATACTGGCAATAAGAGATACTGGAATAAATGGAATACTAGAATAAATGGAATAAAAAAATGCTAGAATAACTAGAATACTGGAGCATATGTCATCATCAATATACATCTAGCAATGAATAGAAATACAACTACACGCTAGAACAATGAACTGATATATATGTGAATGATAGAATCATGACGAGAACATAAGGAATGCTATATCAATACACTAGAGATACATGTCAAGAATTATCTAACTAAGTGTGTGAAACATCAGCATATCATGTGATCGGCTTGGGACTAATAAGACTCATTGATTAGCGATCATCCCTGCAAGGTCAGGCTAACCACATGTAACAGCGATGAGGCATGTAATGGTCAGGCTGCACCGACGAGAGGTATGGGTGAGCTATGATGCATGTAAAGTTTGGGTATGATCACATAAGCTACTAATATTTCTCTGTTTCTCCAGCTAGCACGATGGATCCCAATCACGACTCCTCGTGACAGGTCTCAATGATGCCAACTCGTGTAAATAACAGTGTCAGAGTCATGTACGCTATACAACAAGAGTTATAGAGATAATCAACATAATGGAAACTATCAGAGAATGTACTCGCCTGTGGTCCTTAGCTGGTATGAATCAGAGTCCAAGTCACAGTCCAAATAGCCTATGTATTACAAATTTATCATGCCAAAAGATAAATTACTTTAATTTATTTAATTCTGAAATAATTAATCTAAAATCTTATCTTATTCTTATTATTCTGAATTTTAGGTTAATTCTTAAATTTTGTCCAAAGGAACTAAATTTTATCAACTCGAGACTCATGGCACGCAAATCGAGGTGATCTGTTGACCAAAAAGTCAACCGACACAAACTTGACTTTCATGCATGATTTCTTGTATATTTCAGCATCAAAAAAATGTTAGAATTTATGTCTCATCCGAATTCAATTTCGTTTGGGAATTATGGCACATACAAATTTCGTATTGTGCACCGATGGTTAAATTCTAACCTAGAAGTTCTACAGAATTAACAGTATGCAAATATTTCGAATTAAATTCTGTAAAAAAACATATATTAATGATCTCGACGTTAGATTTCCCAAACTTCAAACGGTTCATGATTCTGATTCCTAGTTCTCCCAAAATTGCGAAAATATCGAAACACGTCTATTTTCGGACATACTGTGCTCTACGAATTTTCCAGAATTTAATACTCATAATTTCGTAAAAAAATTTATATATTCAGAAATCTATCCTCAATATCATTATAATGCAAGAAACTGGGCCTCGTTTGGAGTCCGGAGCTATACGCAATAGCTTCTGGAAAATGAAGGAACCCTAGATGGCAATTCTCCCAAATTTGGCTCAAAGAAAACCCTAGAAATTAATAACCTAAACTATTATATATATAGAGGAGAGAGAGAGCATCCGCGGCTCGGAGGGCGCCACGTGGCAGCCATCTGACGTTGTCCGCTCAGATCGAACGGTCAGGGTTCGATGCAGCTCGGCTCAGCACAGTCCGACTCGGACAAGGACGCGGCTCGGCTCGGCTCAGCTCACGGTCAACTCGGCTGCAACCACACCCACCCCGCGGTCGCTGACGGGCGGGCCCCGCCCCTTGGCTGCGGGAGGCTGACGGGTGGGCCCCAATTGGCTGACTGGGCAGAAATAATTACTTTTTGGATTTTTATTTTCAGAAAATAGTTTTTAATTCAGTTTTTCCTAATTAAGTCAAAATAAATGCTAAAAATAATCAAAAAATTCCCAAAAAATTCTAGAAAATATATTTGATTATTTAGAACCTAAATAAAAGTTTGGGATATTTTTAATTAAGTTTGAATCTAAAATAAATTCTTGAAAGTCATAGAAAATTAGTGTTACTAGTTTATAATTAACTAAAAATTATGGAAAAATTCCACTAGCCCCAAATTAACATAAAAATAACATTTAAGCTAGAATTTCAGGATACGGACGTTACATGTCTACCCACCTTAAAAAATTTCGTCCTCAAAATTTAAAATCCTTAATTATTTTATTTATTTATTTATTACCATCAAAATTAAATTTCATCAAACCATATAATCATGAACTAATCTATATTGTTATTTGACAATATTTCTCAAAATTGTATAAATATCATAGTCCTGCAAATCTTCAAAATTAAAAATCAAATTTTATTCTTATTACAACCTCCTCAAAAAATTTAAGTTAATAACTAAATACTCAAAAAAATTAATATCCAATCCTCTAATTTAAATCCAATCAATGCATATTTATAAAATTTAAAAATCTTATCCCAAAATTTGAATTCAACAATAATCCATTAATCATCTTACTCCTCTAATTTAAATTCAATTGATGCATGTTTATAAAATTTAAATCCTTATTCCAAAAATTTAAAATCGAACACTAACCCATTAGTGATCTTAATCCTCGATTTCTTTTTCCACACAAAATCAAATAATGTAATAGTTATGAAGTCTTCAAATACCACATTCAATATAAGTTCATAACTTGCAGGCCAATGAATATAATGATAATCTCCTTAATTTTCTCAATTGTTAGTGACATTCAATCATACCACAATCTTCATAAATATTTATGATTTAACAAATCGTCAATTCTGTCATATTAAATTCTCAACTCTCTCCATTTAAATAAATATTTGTCCTCGAAATTTAAGGCACATTGTCTCTCTTTGTCAAATCATAACCTCTTCATTAATTCTTCGCTATGGTCAAACCCTCAACAATAAAAGTCTAAGAGAATCCTACCTATAGTCATATAACACGCAATACAACACGCAATCTAGATAAAATATGTAATCTAAATAAAATATGCATGGTCATAGTCTCTTTTGTCATGGTATTATGGTCTCTGTCAAGGTGTACTACTAACTACATCCTAGCAAGAAAATCTTTGATACAAGCTTTGGTACTAGAAAATTAATTAATCCAATAGATGGAAAGGAACAGAAGGAAAGAACAGAACGTAGCCTTCTAACCCATTACTCGAACATCTACAACCTCTATCATACACTTCACTCTGGCACATTTATTCACAAATTCCTGTCCCTATACACTGATACCCATATCAACTAATCACTAGTCCACAAGATATCCATGGATACATCCATATTACATACATCTGTCTATTAATACCAAAATTTGATACTAAGGACCTCTTAACATAATCATAGGCCAAATGATGCATCTAAAGTTTGATATCCCTATCCTTTGGTACCACTGTTTCTACTACTAGCACACCCACTACTAGCTCTCGTACCTACTGCAATTGTTTATACTAGTTGCCATCACTCAAGTGCATACCAAGTGAAATACACCACACTAAGTACTTCTCTCTCTAATACAACTTTAGATGGACACCCAAGTCAGTTTGCAGTGCCATCTCAAGCCAATAGATCCTTACACATGCACATCAACCACTCATATACTAATATGTGTTTCTCATCTATCATAAAATTTTATTCTCAAAATACAATCATCAAAAATTTACTTCTCGAACGATTTAAAATAAAATGTATATTCTTTCCTCAAAAGTCAAATATCCAAACATTGAAAAATTTTAATCACTTCCAAAAATCTTTATAGCTTGACTATGTTTATCGAATTGAATTTGAATCCTCAAAAATTTAATGACATAAATCTCAACTCCTCAATAATTCTTAAAAATTGAAATTCATTTCCACTCTTCAAATTATAAATTTAAATCCACAAGTATACGTATAAATACTCACAGTCTCTAATACTCAAGGTACACACAAATACACCAATTGTCTACAACTCTCTACTATGTATTAAAATTTGTACTGTCCGTATTACTTGCAATATTACTCCCAATAATCAAAGTTATCATCACACGTATCTTTTTTTTTCAATGATTTTCTATCTATATTAACTGGTACACCAATCTAATTATCATCACACGAAGTACTTACACAATTCTCAATAATTCCTTGATATAGAAACATTGCAATATTGGTATGGTAACACTAGTTTCATCATTAGATTACCTCATCACACTTATTAGAACTCGTGATCACTTGCACTTTTTATAATACACCTGTTTCACTTTACTCTCATGGGCAAGTATATGGTTCCTTATCTCGATTTATGTATACGTATCTACCTTTTTAATCTTTTACAGACTGTTACACTAGTCTGTGATGCACTTCATAACTTACATGATCCATCTTGATATTTCTCAACCCATGGCATACTATTGATATTTTCTAATACTCATGCTTCCACTTTTATGAACTTCCGTACTGACACTCATCACCCACTGTGCATCCTGCACATAATTTCTAGACACTCTTCTATCTATTACTTCCAACCCATCACTTGTCTCAATATCAGGTGATGCATCCATCACTAGTCATATACCGATACACTCGTATTTAATCACAGCAGGCCTTACTTTATCTGTAATACAAGTCTTACTACTTAGTATAATGCATTCTTATTCTCTCACACTTTCTTATACACTTATGGGTATCCTCCTACTATGGCACACTCATAAATTCTCTTTATGCATATACATTTTTTTACTCTTGATACACCCAAGTATCAACCATCAAATTGAATATCATGCTCCATTAATTTTTAATACAATTCCTTGATACTTAATTATTTACATAGATCATCCAATTACATAAATTAATGACTATCCAGGACTAGCATGCTGATTTTGATACTTACTCTTGGAACCATTACTGATACTCTTTTCTCCTTCTTCTACCTATAGTACCAATACTAACTACAATAACACCTATTATAGGACTATTGCTACACGTACTACGCTACGGTTATCTCTAGATTAACGCCTACTACTCACATGTCCAACTAAGAAACACTTACAAACTAACAAGTCACACTTAGTCAACACTAATACAAGACACAGACCTAATTGTAAGTCACTAATTATCACACTAACAAGGAATCCTCAAAGAAGCTCAAAAAGGAACTTGATTAAGGACATAAGGTATCTTTACTGCTAGTAAAGAAAAAGAAGCGATGGAACAAGGTCCTGGAATAACAGAAATAGATAAGTCTTGAGATGATACTTTAAGAACCAATTTAAGATACGACCTGATAATCATACACGTCTATCTGAAATCATGACACTCAGAATCCTCGCCACGCTAGTAAGCATAGATGCGATAAACGACAGATTCCGTAACTAAGGTATGCAACTCTATAATCATGTCATCTAGAATCTTCGCCACGCCAACCGGTATGGCTGTGAGAGACTCTAAGTTTCATAACTACAGTATGTACATCCAAGTCAGGTTCCTACGTTCTCGTCACGACAGCTAATATGGCTGCGATAAACTCTAGTTCCATAATCAAAGTAGACGTTTTACCTTTCTCACTGTCCTCACCAATATATGTTATCAGATGATACCGTAAATTTTAGCCCGTAAAATTCATCTCGGTATGAAATCAAAACTCAACAACGATACCAAAAATTAAAATTAACAACTGGTCAACAAGAATCAAACTCAATATCAACAAGTGAGAATGGACGAAAACAAGGGGAAAGGATTTAAATTGGAATTTATAATGAGATTCTCAAGGGTCGTCCCAGAAATCTCTCAAAAAATTGTGATTGAGTATCCTCTCTCATCCTAGTATCCTATATTCTATAGCAGGCACGCAGTAGTACAACTAAGACGTCGTACTACCACGACATCGTACAACTTACGAAGTCTGACCTGTATGGGCCACTACTAAAAATGTGTCACGACCCACACCCGGTATAGGGGCACGAGTGCATGGGTACGTCCAGCCTACGCCGCAACATCGGCGGTGGAACGCTGTCTATGTCACAATACTATCTAATCAATCTTACACGAATATCTAACTCCATAAGGAGACACAGATATCACAATATAATATGGAATATACTCAATTACATAAGCTAAAGCACGATGAGATATCGAAGCAAGCAATGAAATACAAGACAAGTCTAAACAACAATAAATAATCTAACCTGCAATCAATAACATCCAAGTCTCCAAGTATGCTGGAACAAGTCCTCTATGTCACAGTCTAGAAAAATATCCAGTCAGGATTGGAACGAAGTACAAGCACTAACAGCAGTTCCACATATATTGACAAAAATTATAACACAGTGTAAAAAAATACAAGACATATATGGATACTGGCAATAAGAGATACTGGAATAAATGGAATACTAGAATAAATAGAATAAAGAAATGCTGTAATACTGGAGCATATGTCATCATCAATATATATCTAGCAATGAATAGAAATACAACTACACGCTAGAATAATGAACTGGTATATATGTTAATGCTAGAATCATGACGAGAACATAAGGAATGCTATATCAATACACTAGAGATACATGTCAAGAATCATCTAACTAAGTGTGTGAAATATCAATATATCATGTGATCGGCTTGGGACTAATAAGACTCATTACATTGATTAGCAATCATCCCTGCAAGGTCAGGCTAACCACATGTAACAGCGATGAGGCATGTAATGGTCAGGCTGCACCGACGAGAGGTGTAGGTGAGCTATGATGCATGTAAAGTTTGGGTATGATCACATAAGCTACTAATATTTCCTCGTTTCTCCAGCTAGCACGATGGATCCCAATCACGACTCCTCGTGACAGGTCTCAATGATGCCAACTCGTGTAAATAACAGTGTCAGAGTCATGTACGCTATACAACAAGAGTTATAGAGATAATCAACATAATAAAAACTGTCAGAGAATGTACTCGCCTGTGGTCCTTAGCTGGTATGAATCAGAGTCCAAGTCACAGTCCAAATAGCCTATGTATTACAAATTTACCATGCCAAAAGATAAATTATTTTAATTTATTTAATTCTGAAATAATTAATCTAAAATCTTATCTTAATCTTATTATTCTAATTTTTTGGTTAATTCCTAAATTATGTCCAAAGGAACTGAATTTTATCAACTCGAGACTCATGGCACGCAAATCGAGACGATCTGTTGACCAAAAAGTCAACCAACACAAACTCGACTTTTATGCATAATTTCCTGTATATTTTAGTATCAAAAATATTCTAGAATTTACGGCTCACCCGAATTCAGTTTTATTTGGGAATTATGGCACATACAAATTTCGTATTGTGCACCGATGGTTAAATTTTAACCTAGAAGTTCTACAGAATTAAAAGTATGTAAATATTTCGAAATAAATTCTGGGAAAAACTTATGTCAATGATCTCGACGTTATCTTTCCAATACTTCAAATGGTTCATGATTCTGATTCCTGGTTCTCCCGAAATCGCGAAAACATCGAAACATCTCTATTTTTGGACATGTTGTGCTCTAAGAATTTTCTAGAATTTAATACTCATAATTTCATAAAAAAATTTATATATTCAGAAATCTAACCTCAATATCATTATAACGCAAGAAACTGGGCCTCGTTTGGAATCCGGAGCTATGCACAATGGCTTCTGGAAGATGAAGGAACCCTAGATGGCAATTCTCTCAAATTCGGCTCAAAGAAAACCCTAGAAATTAATAACCTAAACTATTATATATAGAGAGGAGAGAGAGAGCAGTCGCGGCTCAGAGGGTGCCATGTGGCAGCCATCCGACGCTGCCCATTCAGATCGAACGGTCAGGGTTCGATGCGGCTCGGCTCAGTACAGTCCAACTCGGACTAGGACGCGGCTCGGGTCAGCTCACGGTCAGCTCGGCTGCACCCACACCCACCCCGCGGTCGCTGACAGGTGGGCCCCGCCTCCTTGGCTGCGGGAGGCTGACGGGTGGGCCCCAGTTGGCTGACTGGGCAGAAATAATTACTTTTTGAGTTTTTATTTTCAGAAAATAGTTTTTAATTTAGTTTTTCCTAATTAACTCAAAATAAATGCTAAAAATAATCAGAAAATTTCCAAAAAATTCTAGAAAATATATTTGATTATTTAGAACCTAAATAAAAGTTTGGAATATTTTTAATTAAGTTTGAACCTAAAATAAATTCTTGAAAGTCCTGAAAAATTAGTGTTACTAGTTTTTAATTAACTAAAAATTATGGAAAAATTCCACTAGCCCCAAATTAACATAAAAATAACATTTAAGCTAGAATTTCAGGATACGGAGGATACAAATCCACCTAAAAAGTCTCTCTTTATCCTCTTTTATCAGTGAGAAAATTGCCTTAGGCTGCTTATACCTCCCATTCTCTTCCGCTATTAAATGCAATACAGGGCGTCTGCATATTTATTCCAAGTCCAACCTGGCCTTGGGATTGTCTTTCGTCTTTCCCTATACGTTCATCACAGTATTAATTATGTTGTCAAAGACATTCTTCACGATATACATGACATCAAGGTTATGTCTGATCAGATTGGTGCTCCAATTTGACAAGTCCCGGAATATGATTTTCTTTGTCCAGTTATGAGTGTAACCAAATTCATCACACTTGTACCTCTTAGTAGGATCTTCGATATCACTTGGTAAATCTTTAATATCTTCTCATATCGTGTCTCCGGGCCACCTTGGAGGTGGATTTGCCTTCTCCACAACGCCAACACAAAATGCATTCATGTTACTCTGGAACGGATGATCCGATGGCAGAAATTATCGATGACAGTCGAAGAAGCATGATTTTTCTTTGTGTTTTAAACGGAAATCCATAGTATGGTCCATGCAATATGGACATGAGAGACAACCATGAGTGCTTCATCCTGATAACATGCCATAAGCCAAAAAGTCATTGATGGTCCACATAAGTTCTGCCCTCATCTAAAAAGTTTGCTTTTTTGAAATATCGTACGTGTTGGCGCCTACTTCCCACAACTGATTCAACTCATCTATCAACGGTTCTAAGTACACATCGATGTTCCTTTTCGGATTGTTCAGACCCGAGATAATTACGGTTAAGAACATAACCGGAGTCTTCATGCACATCCAAGGCGGTAGGTTGTATGAGGTGATGATCACAGGCTAACACGAATACTGGGAGCCCAAAAGTCAGAATGGGGTGAAACCATCGGAGGAGAGGTCTAAACCTTATATTATGTAGATCCGAAGCAAAATCGGGATACTCTCGATCGAAGTGCTTTTATGCTTCTCCATCGGATGGGTGATCCTGCACTCCTTCAATCTGTTCCCGCCTGTGCCAACTCATATTTTCGGCAGTCTCCTTCACAATAAACAACCTCTGCAACCGCGGCGGTAAAAGCAAATAGTGTATCGAATCGGTCGGCTTTCTTGCACCGGTAGACCTATCTGTACCAGTTGCCTGGTAGCGATCAAGACCACAAAATTTGTACATGTCTTCATCCTTTTCATCTTTATAGTACAACATGTACCCGTTGCGACATGCATCCATTTTATCGTATCCCATCAAGAGTGATGTCACCATCCTCTTAGACCGGTAGAAGTCTTTAGGTAACTTAGCACCCGCCGGCAAGATCTCTATAATCAACTCCATCAGACAGTTGTAGCATTCTTGCGACATATTAAAATTGGACTTGATGCTCAACAGTCTGGTAACCACCTCCAACGATGAAAGATCCTCACAACCAGGATATAATGGAGTCCTTGCATTCTCCTGTAACTCCATAAACTTTGCAGCATCGGCATTTGGTGCCTCCTCAACTGTATCATGATTATTCGGATTAAAACTAGGTCCGACAGAATGAAAAACCATATTCACGTAAACATCGTCGTAATCAGTGTGGTAGTGGACATCCATATACGGCTCCATATAAGGCTCAAGCTTTGATGCTAAAGATACAAGTTCTTCGTGTGAGGTCCACCGATATTAATTCTGCGTGAAACCCCTCGAGTACAAATGATATGTCACATCCACTTCTGAGTGATATTTTAAGTTGTGACATCTCATACACGGACACTTAATTTTGGTGTCGTCCATGTACTGAGGGAATGCCTTGGCGAACTGCAGGAACTGTTCTACCCCATGTATGAATTTATCCCGCACATCGCACATGTCATCAGGATGACGGTTGTACATCCATGAATGATGACACAGGTAGTAATTTAGATCCATTTCTAGATACTTTTATAAATATGAATAGACATCGTTCAAGTATATTATCCAGATAGATGCAAAGATGGATACACATGTGAACACTAATAAAGGATATGTATGACATCACGTATTCAATATAAGCCATTTTTTTAAAAAAAATTACTTCTGCAAGCCTTTTAAGGCTATTAGAGTTAGACTAGATTTGCAAAAGTCTAATAGATTTCTGGTATAACTCAAATAGCCTCAAAAGGATTACAGAAGTAAAAAAAATTTCCAGAGAATGGCTCACATGGACACTTGACTTCGGAGGTGACGACAAGCGTTCCTAGTTATTATACTTTTATAAGAAGTATTATCTATGTTAAACTATTTACCACTTAACTTATATTTATCTAGCTTATAATATAAACCTAGTTATTCTACTTTTATGATGAGTATTATCTATGTGAAACTATTTACCACTTAACTTATATTGCTAATCCTATACATGTAGCTATCTATGCACTTGGTATCTAGGTATCAGTTGATATTTAGTACCCCGGGTACTTAAGATATTCATAATTAACGCAATACTCCATACTATATAACTTATCCATATATCTTGGTATATTTATACCTACTCAAGTATCTTGGGATACTAAACCAAAACTCAAATATCCTTAGATACTCAACCCTAATATACATACCCTCACTCAACACTTAAACACTTAACATATACTAAATCACTAACACTCACTCACTAAACACACACATGTATACAATGTGCACTAACTTATATATGGTACAAGTTGTTGTTACTGCTGCTATTGTTATTACTTGCTTCTGCTATTATACACACACATACATACACACACACACACACACACACACACATCACTAGTACACCCTACCTACACACTCCACTCATGACACTTACTCCAAATATAGGATATCTGACCCTCTGACCGAGGAGGGGGTCGTCGGGGTTTAGGGAAGCCGAGGGGCGTCGTCGGAGTTGAGGGAGACGATATGTCCTTGGTTACATGATATATATACCAATGTTGTGCCATAACCACCCGAACATGAAACCTTGTGTCAAGGATAGGTTTGACACTGCTCTAACCCAAGTTGGATACGAGTTCTAGAAGAAACCAATATCGTGCCGTGTCTTGTCTTTGAAGAGTCATTCCCGTATACGAGTATAACACTCTTCTTGAGTCAAGATCTCCATCGTATTGTACACGATGCCGATACCCAATATTTTATCTAATTAACTCAGAGATATAACTATAAGAGAGATAGGGTTAGGGTTAGGGTCTGTGTCATGTCCCATATCATATTAGTGTATGTTTCTGTGTCGTGTCCCGTGTCGTGTCTATGTCTGTGTTGTGTTCATGTCTATGTCGTGTCAATATCAAATAGCTAGGGTTAGGGTTTACCTGATCTTGGGGGTTGATCAAGGAAGGGGAAGACCGAGAGGAGGAGGTCGGCGTAGGTAGTTGAGGAAGAGGAGCCCAAAGAGGAGAAGCCCGGAGAGGAGGAGGATGAGCTCGGTGGAGGTGGAACCTATAGAGGAGGAGGAGGAGGAGGAGATCGATGGAGGAGGATGGGGGGGTCGTCGGCAGTAGAGCATGGTCGGAGAGGGGTCGGCGGAGCACGGTCGGCAGTGGGGGTCGTCGGCGAGGGGTTGGGGGGAAAGGAAAACTTTTAGGAAATTTTTGAGTGAGAATGGGGGGAAAGAAAACCTGACCGCTATATTAAAAATAAATTAGCGACATATAAATTAGCGACATCTGGATCAAACGTCGCTAAACATCGCTAATAGTAATATTTATATAGTCACTAAACCTCCCAAATGCTAAAAAATATTAGCGACTTCTTAGACATTGCTAAACGTCGCCATTAAAAAAAATTTAGCGACAACTTCCTATATTTATAAATGTCGCTAATTAGAAAATGAATTGTGTCAGTAAAAATATCACCAAATGTCGCTAAATTAAAAACTTTAGAAACGTTAAAAAACATATAGCGACTATTCTTTCAAAAAAACCAATTACAGTCGCTAATAGTTGTTATTCGTCGCAAACAACGACTTACAACGATATTTATTTATGGAGTCGCTAAATTTTTTAAAATTAGTGACGTTAACTAACGACGTCGCTAAAAATATTGCTATTTTATGATATTTTGGTAGTGGTTCAGCTCAATTTGAGCCTATATCCTGTCATGCCCCAGTACCGAATACGGAGACGGACATGGCCAGCTACCCCGTACAAGGTACTATATGACATACGGCGATCACGGCTATAATAAGACAAGGGGTGAATGCTACAATCAAGTCACTTAGGGTCACACGAACATCTATGTCTCAATCAAGCAAACAAGAAACATTAAAAATAGAGCATATATGATACAACAATAAGGCATCCCAAACGCTTTCTTAAAATATTCTGGAGACCATATGTGCAAAATAAGAAGCTAAAAGAGTATCCAAAATACATGACAGTGATCAGATGCAGTCTGATTTAATACAATCATGTAAGGAGTCTAATGTCCAAACGTGCCGGCTAACAGGTGTCGGTGGCTAAACGCACAAAAGAAGAAAATATACAATAACGAGTAGGGAGAAGAAAACTCACTCGTTATCCTCTGCAACCATATAACTGGTACGTGCCATGAGTCGGAAGAAAGTAGGCTGGATCCTCGGGTGCTACCTCGAAACCTAGCCATGCAAAACTAGTGGGGTTAGACCCCAAATATCAAGTACCACAAAGGAGCACGAAATAAAGAAACAAAACACAAATAATAGATATATGAATACATATATTATGTGTCATAGTTTAGGTCTACGGCATATCGTAGAACAAAGGCCCAACCCTACAACCTAATAAGGACAAGGGTTGAACCATCAGACTATGATAGTCCATGACCCTAGACTACTAACAGAATAATACAATCACAATCAATCCAATTAATAAGATCGACCAATCACTTGTACGGTTTGCTAATTGTGGAATCTGAGTTTATCTCAGAATAATGCATAATAGGTATCATCAGATCATGCCAGTGCCGAACATGAGCTAACCGAGCCAAATAAGGAATATACAGGCACTTCACAAATTATACCAGTTTTCCATAGGGCCACTGTGCTAAAATACGGTATTATAAGTTTCAGTCTCCTATAAGAAGACAATGGCTCGGTGTTATTTATAGTCAGATACTGCACTCCACTAAGACAGATGATATATAGTATCTGTGGTGGCCAGCCCATAACGCATATAGAATAAATCTCTCTGGGAAGGTTCGTTAGCATGATCTCGGGATACGTTCCCTCCAAATGTTACTAGCACTTTTAGTTACCAAATTAGCCCTATATTGTGTTCAAAATTCTAAGGCGTGGTCACATGAGAATTTTCCTTAAGATGTCATACAAAGTACGGGCACGCGAGATACGAATCCACGGAAGTTCAATCTGGATTCACCCGAGCGTCTAAGCAACATTCAATCAATCAATATCCTAGTCACGCTTTGGTACTTAAATCACATATCATGCCCGTGCTGGGAATATATATATTTATATATATAATATCACGTATTCAGGAATTTGGAGGCATTCTCGATTCACAACCCAAATATAAATCACTTAACACGTGACACAGTACATCGCACCTCAGTGCACATTCGATTATATACACATTCAGGAAATAATTTGTATCAGCACGAATACAGTATTGGAGTCCAAATACCAATTATACATGGGGTCACATAAATCAAGATCACATTGTAACACAAGGGTTATGGCATGCACATAGCTGGTTAGTCACTTATCACTTGGTTCATACTTAAATCTCAATCCAATTACTCAGTCATTCTATGTACATGTTGTTTGCGAAGATAAACAAAGAGGTTTGTACGAAACCTTTGTTTACAAACTAGAAAAGAGAAAAGTATAATTAATCCTATACGAGGATGTTAAGTACAATAAAAATGATTCTGGGGAGTATTGCTATGAAAGTCTGATCTGCGGTCGATCACTTTGTTCCTTGGACTACACGATGATGAAGAAGTGCTGTAGAAGAAGCCTCAAACTTTCTCTGAACTGAAGGCAAAAGCCGGTCAAAGGAAAGTTGCAAGAAGGGTCGAATTCTTGTTGCCAAAGTTGTCAGCCAAAACACCTTTGTCTCCTCTTTTTGTTTTTGTCCTTGTCTCTATGTGCTCTGTGTGTTGTGTTTGGTCCGACTAGGAGTCTCTATTTATAGAGATCAACCCAATAATGGCCTGGTTGGCGTAAAAGCCAAATAACTGTCTTGTTGGCGTAAAAGGCCAAACTGTGAAGAAGATTGCCTCATTTACTCTGCGGTTATAATAACTGCTACCCACGTTCAAATAATCTTCTGAATCTGTATATGACACGTATTCCATTATAAGGTAACGCATATAACTACTTCTCGAAGATCATGGCATGCAAGCCACGTAGGTAACTGCCTGGTTGGCGTAAAAGCCAAATAACTGTCTTATTGGCGTAAAAAGCCAAACTGTGAAGAAAATTGCCTCCTTTACGCTGCGGTTATAATAACTGCTACCCACGTTTAAATAATCCTCTGAATCTGCGTATGACACGTATCCCTTTATAAGGTAACGCGTATAACTGCTTCTCGAAGATCATGGCATGCAAGCCACGTAGGTAACTGCTCCTTGCGTAAAGCTTGATGATTCATGAATAACAGATAACCAGCATAAAATAGCCAATTATCCTTCACGAATGAGGTCTTGAGCATATTCTGGACTAAATAGCCTTATCAACGTACCTTTGCAAATATAGTCGAGTTGGCGTATTTCGAGGAGATAGCATACGGCGTACTCCTATAGTTGAAAATGGCCTGGTTGGCGTAAAATGCAAGGATGGTGATGTGAGCGTATTTGTCTCAGCCTTATCTTTCCCAGTCATAACAAATTTTGAACATAGAATAAAATCTTGTGCATTAAATGCAGAGATATGCCTCAATCTCGTGCATTAAATACAGAGATATGCTTCGAGCTCTGTACAAGAAACAGCTTTTGACGTGGTGTCTGATTTTGTCGTATCTTAAGCGTAAAAACTTATTTCTATCAATGTAGAATAGGCAGCGTATTCTGAAGGCTCCATTTATCTTCCTTTGAATGCGTAAAAATGACTTGTATCAAGAAATATGTCATAAAACGACAACCTGGGTCTCTGTGCCAAAATCATCATCACAGCTGTTCTCTCTGATCATCGTGCAGTACTTTTGTCGAATGTTAGGTTCACTGATTCGAATGACAAATTCATCCGAGGAATACGAAGAGTTCCTCGTACAACTTTACGTTGCATTAAAAACAACATATTTTAAACTTTACGTCGAAAGGTATAGCAATCTTTTACGCAGAACAGCCTTGAGACTCTGCTTTACGCGGACAGCTCTGAAGCCATATTTTATGCCAAACAGCCTTGAACCTCTGTTTTATGCAGAGAGGTCTGAGGCCCTATTTTACGCTAAATAACCTTGAAGCTTCAATTTTATGCGGGGAGGTCTGAGGCCATATTTTACGCCAAACAACCTTGAAGCTTCTGTTTTACGCGGGAAGGAACTTCATGTATGTTGGGGGTTTTGACTGTATATACGCGGACAATTCTCCAGCGTATTTCATGCTTCTACAAGACCCCCTTCAAAGTTTTCAAATTCCTCGTAATTTGAAATACTTTGAATGAAGCATGAAATGGTCAAATTTGACTCGTTCTTCGAGGCTAATTTTTTGGCTACATTTAAGGAGTCGTTGGAATTTGTATATTCTCTTCTGCCTATATAAGGGCAAGCAAATGAACTTGATTTTCCATACTTCCTTCGCCACAAAGATGACTGTTGAGATTCATTCGGCTGAACTGAGAAAGAAGAAGATTATGCTCTTCCAGCATGTAAGGAGCCGTAAAAAGAGACGTCTTCGAGCAAATATTCTCTGCATTGATGGACCATGGAGGGATATCATAGCTTTCTTTGCTCGAGGTAATCAGCAATTTTATATGGCAATTCGCCAAAGAGAGAGGAAGGGTCGCATTAGACCACATAGCTTGCTAGCTGTATTTTCCCCTATTATGAAGCTGGATCCTGAGGTGCAGCTTGGCCGTGTCTTCCAGCATTGTGTTGGGTCTGAATTCCAATCACAATTCTAAGAATGGCTGCCGATAACGTATGGAGGGTGGGCTTGAATAATTTAAACAGGCCCAGTTTTGTATCCTCCCTCCATTCACCATTTTCTTGGCACCCAGCGTATAGAAGCCGAAGAAGTGTTGTAGAAGAAGAAATAAAGATATCCATCAGATGAGAACCTAGCGTAATAGATTCCCATCATGATCTTGAATATTAATGAAAAATCCTTTGTAAAAATAGATTTCCATCATATGTAATCATGATCTTGAATATTAATGAAAAATCCTTTGCAAAATGGATTTCCATCATATGTAATCATGATTAATAAACTTGTCTTCTTTTACGCACTATTGATTTGCCATGTTGCTGTGAGGACGTCTGGTAGTACGCAGCTTCAACACGCTTGAGTAATTTTTTACGCAGACTCTGATAAATATGCATCCAGTCACGTTCCAAATTTTACGCATAAAGGAAGATGCGTAAAAACTCTTTAGCATTAAATTGTCTTGAAAATCCAATTGTCATGCCGTTTTGATGAGAAGTCACATGGAATTCTGAACTATCATTTCTTCTTTATAAATACGAAGAACATCTGTTCAAAACATCATCTTCAAAAATGGCTTCTCGAAAGATTCTTGAGACAGGGCAAGAAATGTCCGCCGAACAGGCCATTCTTGAACTAGATGTAAAAGATCCTGGCTAAACCTCGAATGAACTAGCAATGGCCAAAGAAAAAGAGTCATCTCTAATGAAGATAGACATTTTCAGGGAACTCTTTGGCCCTTCGTTTGATGAAGTCCTCTCGACTGAAGAAGAAGAAGAGAAATTTACTGAATACTCGTCGTCCGTTTGCAAATGCTGATATTTGCGTATTTCAGGCCTTTGCAATGTTTGTAAACAATGTGGAATCAAAAGAGCATTTTCTGCGTAAACTCTTGTGACTGGCTTTCTCGAGTGTAAAATTCAGATTATCAATATATACGAGTATTCTGCTAACTGATTTGTCCCGCGTAATTTAAGATTTTTGTTTTGCGCGTAAAATCATAGATCCATAGCATCTGAGCGTAAAATCATAGATCCTTGCTCTGCGCGTAAAATTATAGATCCGTAGCGTCTGAGCGTAAAATCATAGATCCGTAGCATCTGAGCGTAAAATCATAGATCTTTAGCATCTGAGTGTAAAATCATAGATTCGTGCTCTGCGCATAAAATCATATATCTGTAGCTTCTGTGTGTAAAATTATAGATCCTTGCTCCGCGCGTAAAATCATATATCTGTAGCATCTGAGCGTAGCATCTGATGGATCCTTTACGCAGTATGACTATCTGTCTTCCTTTTCAAATTATCTGCTGACGTGGTCCCAAATCATAATTGACTATGATAAGATCGGATTTGATTAAGGATTCGAAGAGTCTTTTGAACTCTATAAATAGGCCTAGGTTATGAGAGAGAAAAACCCTTCATATCTTTCTGAAAAACCCTTTATCTCTTTCTGAAAAACCCTTATTTTCTGCCATGGCACCAAAATAGACCTCCACCGCTAAAGAAAAGTAAGCCACTTCATCATCTCGCTCATCTGCTCAAGCACGAGCGACTCCTCCTAGGCCAAGCGAGCCTCGTTCTGAACGAAGTGCTCCGCTGTCTAGCTGTGCACCGGGCATCACAGGTAAAACTTCAAGAAATAAAAACCCTTCGCACACATTATACGTGTATGCACAAGGTTATCTTTTGTGCTAAGAGTCTCTTCGAGGAAGATGATGCACAGAGATAATTTATCAATACGCCCATATTTTAATAAGTCAGCGTAAAACTCCATATTTTACAATCTGGTGTAAAAACTCAGACTCTAAATTTGGCGTATACTGCAAGATTACGCCCACATTTTAATGTGTCAGCGTAAAACTCCATATTTTGCAATCTGGCGTAAAAACTCAGACTATCAAATTTGGCGTATACTGTAAGATTTTTACTCACCTTACGTTTTATGCACTGAAAGTAAATTCCAGCGTAAAACTGACTTATTCTCTTGCTCTCTTTTTTTGCAGTGTACCTACAGATCCCCTCTCTGGCTGAAGTAATGGGTTCTGCTGCTGGAATGTTAAATTCCAACTATTTGGAGGACTTGTCCCATGTAACTTTCTCCATCTCCGGAAACGAGTATCTTAAAGAAAGGGGAACTCTGATCTTGGCCCAAGGAGAAAGAATGTTGCTAACTATGATCAGCAGGGAACCCTTGACATACATAGATGGAACCGAGTATAAGAAACCAGCTTTCTTATTTAGAGATGCTATTGATAAGCAATCCCAAACAAAGCCCAAGAAGGAAGACTGGATATTTTCTGTTGAGGGCACCATTATGTACCTGCCAAAGATATTCAAAGACTACCCCATCTCTGCATTATTCCATGCCACACATCCCAGAAGGATGGCATGGACTCTGACTCCTGATCTTCATGGCCAGCCAGGGAAGATCTTCTATAAGCAAAGATCGGACCAAGGATCCTTCGTAAGTAGTCCCTCGGGTCCTATTGGGCCCTTCAGAGGTTTACTACCAGGCAGCGTCCCGAGTGAAGACTCTTCATTGATTCAGCCATTTCAAATAGCCACTTTCTGCAATGACTTCATGGGCCAGGGAGGAGTATATCCCAAAGTTAACCCTCGCACCAGTGGATGGCTTAACCCCCACAATCTTCGATGGGCCATATTAACTGCATGGGCCCTGAAGCACTTTCAAGTGGAGCTAGAAAGTATTAATTTATTTGATGCTGTCAGTGCTACTAGTGTTGGACTGCCCATCAACACAAATTTATTCTTAACTTTGATGGAGCGATATAACTCGCTTACTGGGACTTTCGCCACTCCAATAGGTGAGTTGGGCCTAGCATTTCATGAGATGGCAGATATCTCTAAACTGCCAATGGGAGACACTTCTTATGAAGAATACGTTCCCACCATTAGAGAGTTGAAGGATGCCAACCCTCGGGTAGTGGCTGTATACCAAGAACTGTTGGGCCACTATCTTGCATGCACCACTTTTTACAGAGAGCCTTCTGATTTGGCTCATATTAACAAGTGGGTATCTTATCTTTTCTGCCATCAGGCTAGAAATGCCAAGCAGGACAAGGTTGTAGAAGGCAAAGACAAACCTTTGAACCCTCTAAGTATTCTTGATGCCAACACAATAGATGATCTTATTGAAGATGCAAAATATCCAGATTGTGTTCTCAATGAAGATATAGAGAGTTATCCTGCAGGGACTAAAGCCTACAGTTATATGAGGCATTGCCGAAAGCCTCTGTCAAAAGAAGCTCAACTGGCTGGCTTTCTTTTTATTTGGCTACGTCGATGGGTGGTGCCTGATATTGCGTCTGCAGATCGTATTCATCGCAACACCCTATGGCCTGTAGTGCGCTTGGTATTTGGAGCCAGATTGGGTCTACTCCCTGCCATGGTATGCAGGATACAATCTGGCCTGAGGGCTATTACTGATGGACTGCTGGCCAATACCAGTCAGCACGAAGGATATCCCAGAGTGGAATTACTATTCTTATATCTGATGGGATGGTTAATCCTTCACAACGCCAGAGTGATGTCTCCCGGATCCACCAGTGGTTCGGGCAATAATTTCTTGTTGAATTACAAGAATTCTTCTTGGAATGTGACTAGCGTCATAGATTGTCGACTAGCACTGAATTTTGCCCATAGTTGGAAATTTTTGTGCATAGTTCCCCCCGTACATATTAATCAGCAGGGGACTAAGCTCCATGATATAGGTTAGGGAAAGTCTATTCTTTCTCCTGAAGCCTTTTACTGGTTGGTCTGCATTAGACCTTCACACCTGTTGTATAGAAGTGAGGACCACTGCTACCAGAAACCTTATCTGCCTAGCCGTTTCGCCAGGCAATTTAGATATGATCAGTTGCACGTGGAAAATCCTATCACCAGCTTTAAATTCAAAGGTGGGCTTATTGATGGAGCTAGGGGATGGCGCTATTTCATCATGGGTTGTACTGAAGCAATTCGATGTACCCGTGACTTCTTTCTCCATGGAATTGCGCATTCTTCATTCATACGCACAATTTTATGCGTCCATTAATACCTTCTATCGTGATTTTGATGTATATGGAAGTTTCAGAATGCCCTCCCATAAATCTACTGGAAGAGAAGAGATACCATCTATTTTCTCTGATGAAGGTGATGAGACTACGGGGCAGATGATTATTTATTGATATTACTGAGAGGCATAACAGCTCCACCAGCAGAGCCTTTCATAATTTCTAATAAAAGAAAGGCTTCTACTCAGAAAGAGCCTTCCCCTCGTAAGAAGAAGCAAACTACTAAAGGTCCTAAAAGGACTTCCACCAAGGGGGCCTCTTCTAGGAGTGAACCTATTGTTTCCCCTGTTAGGGATAATTCTGTGATTAGGGATTCTATATCCCCTCATCGCCCTTCGCCTTTTAAAGAAGGAGCGTCCACAGTGCTAGCCGAAAGTACTAGAAATTCTTTGCCAATGACTGCTGCCGTCATTACATCTACCACCGTTACTGGTGATGCTTCTCTATCGCCTTCGAGGCCGAGTTCTCTAATAATTACTGTACCTTTTTCATCATTTACAAGACAAATAATGGGACTAGCCCCTCCTTCATCTGTAAATAATTCAAGTGAGTTTCCACCTGATGAACCTCGAGTAGATTTATGTGATGACTGGGATGACGACCCTCAAGCGTCAGTTGGTGTACCTTCCTCTCCAGGTATGATAGCTTGTTTAGCATCATTAAGAAATTATTTAGCTATACAGGCTGCAAACGCAATATACATACCATCGGCCATTGGTAAATGTTGCCTTTACGCTTTTTTGGGGAAATTTAACATCAAATTGATATTAACTTTCTCTTATCTTATTTTCAGGCGAAGACATTCCTGGGGAAGGCGGATCTGAAACAACCTCTGTTTTTGTTGCGGATTCAGCTACTGAAACGGCTGTGACCACTGTCGAAGAAGTGTGCCTTGAAACCGCAACATTCTCAGAGATAATGCCGCCTTCGTCGAGCATGCCAACAACTTCAACTGTTGTTGGTGTCTCTTCTTTTGTTGCGCCATGTGTTGAAGAAACTACTGTGGCAACATCTTCTGCAGTCATTCCAGGAGGGAGATTTACTGATGTTGTGGCCACTCCCAACTTCCATTCGAGCCTTGCTATGCTAGTTGAACAATACACTAGCATATTCTATCTCACTTTAAAAGAATTAATCTCCATGGTGCTAGAAAAGAATATAGGCTTTGATGCTTTGAAGACGTCTTCCATGCTCACTATAGCGCAAATTAAAAATTTTAATGACGCTGACAAAGCTAATGTGCTAGAGCAAGTCGTTAATAGTTTAGAAAAATCCATTAACGAATATTTGCAATTATCCAGAGGCAGTATCGATGACTTAGTTCAGGCTGAGTATGACTTGCTAACTTTGGAATTTGCTCGGAAGACTGAAATCTTGAACAAATCCATTCAAGAACAGCAACAAGAGATGGAGAAAGAGCAAGCAGTATTGGTGGAGAGTATTCATCAGCTAGCTCAATGTCGTGCCGAATGTGAGGGATACGAAGTGAGGATTCAAGAACTGAAAGCTGAACTTGCTCAAACAAAGGAGAGGCTTCTCAAAGCATCACTAGTTCATGATGTATTGGAGGGCCAAGTGAATACGGCTCAACAGAACTTGACACATGTGGGTGTCATCCATGCAAGTTCTGTTGATTCTCTGTCTGAACTATCTCTTTTGAGTAATGACGAAGCAAGACTGGAACTGGCTCGCACCACAATTTTGAACTCCAGGAATAAAAGGATGGCTGCCTTAGCGCAATAAATCCACGATTTAACTACTCCTCCACAATGATGAATTATGTAATTTTTTGCTCCTTCTGTACCATGTAATTTATAATTCTCAGAGATAATGAAGATACATTTTTTGATTCTGTGGACCCATCACTTAGAATATAAATGATAGGCTAAGATGAAAGTGATATCAGAGGTAATATGGACATGATATACTTTCGATAACTGGTTTTGCTGAATATATCTATTCAGAGGTCATATGAACATGATAGAATATGATCCAACTAAATTTGTATACAAAACACTATCAGAGGTAATATGGACGTGATAGGTTTTGAAGTTTCAAATTAGTTAAATATATCTATTCAGAGGTAATGTGAACATGATAGAATATGATCCAACTAAATTTTTGTAGATAGTATCATCAGAATGAAATCTTTATCATACTCCATTAAGCAAGGGAGCTCATGCATAATACTTCTTCAAGAATTTTCCATTGATAGGAGCCATTATCAAATCTCCATTAGGCTTGGCTAATCTGTAAGCGCCATTTGAAAATGTTGTTTTAATCACATAAGGGCCCTCCCATTTGGGCTGGAATTTCCCCTTACTTTTATGTGTAATGATCATTGGCCTCTTCACAGCTAAAACTAGCTCACCAACTTTGAACACTCTTTCCTTCACTTTTTGATTAAAAACTCTGGAGATGCGTGCATGGTAGAACTCAATGCGCTGTTGAGCTTGAAGGCGTCTTTCGTCTAACCCTTCTAGCTCTTGAAGTCTTAAACGATCATTATTTTCCTTAGTCAGCTCATTAGCTACTGCTATTCTGAGTGATGGAATTTGAATTTCAATAGGGAGAACTGCTTCACACCCGTAAACTAATGAAAATAGAGTATAACCCATTGGTGTTTCTACCGTTGTGCGGTATGCCCACAGACATTCCCCCAATTTCTCGTTCCAATCTTTTTTGTTCGAAGAGACAAAATTCTTCAAGAGTTTGATAATAGTTTTGTTGAAGGCTTCTGCCAAACCATTTGCAGCAGGATTTTATGCCATTGAGGCCATATTTTATATCTGATTTTTATCGCAAAATCGATGAAATGCTTGACTGATGAATTGAGGCCCATTATCATGAATTATCCTTCGGGGTATCCCAAAGCGATAAATTACATGATGCTTGATAAAGTTGATCACATTGGATGTCTTTACCTCAGCAAGAGGAATTGCCTCCGCCTATTTGGAGAAATAGTCAGTGATTGCTAATATAAACCAATGTCCTCTAGAAGATGAAGGATGAATAGGACCAATGATATCCATGCCCCATGCTTTAAAGGGCCATGATGAAATAGTAGGATACAAATATTCAGAAGGTTGATGTATGAAATCTGCATGAACCTGACAGGCTTTGCATTTTCTTGCATATTCTACGGCATCTGCAATCATAGTAGGCCAGTAGTAGCCCATCCTCCTTATACGATCCTGTAACTTAGGACATGGTTGATGTGCTCCACATACTCCATCATGAGCTTCTCGGATAACCCGTCTTGCATCATCATCGGAGAGACATCGTAATAATAGTCCATCATATGTTCGGCGATACAAACTTTGTGAAGAAGCATCAAAATAAAAATGTAGCGATCGTCTTTTGATAGATGTTGTTTCTTTAGGATACTCTGGTAAGATTCCATATGATACAAAGTCTATAAAGGGACTTCTCCAATCTCTCTTAGGAGGAACCATATTTATAACATAGCTGTGTTCTATGTGAAAATTATTTTTCACACAAAACAAATCTCTATTAAGAAGGATTACCGAATTCTGCCTTCTTATAGGAATAGCTAGATCTGCAGCTAGACTGGCCAGAGCATCAGCTTCCAAATTTTGAGATCGAGGAACATGTTCTAAAAAGAATACTTTAAAAGACATTGCTATCTCGATTGACGATCAGCTGAGAATCACCAAAAGCTTCCAAGTATTCAATATCCAATTCTTTAGCAACTTGAAGCCCAATTAATAGAGCATTATACTCTGCCACGTTATTAGAGCATGGTTCACTAAGAGAATATGCTCGATAAATGACGAGTTTATCAGGAGTCACGAGAACAATCCCTACTCCTGAAACTACGTTTCCCTTGGGAACAGTTCAGGAAGCACCATCAAAGAATAGCTGCCATGTATCACCTTCCATTGCCAAATTATATTCTGTAAATTCGTCGTGAATATCATCATATAATTTGGAGGTTTCTGGAATTGGATGGGCAGCTAAGAAATCAGCCAAGGCTTGACCTTTCACGAATTTCTGAGGGACGTACACCATATCATACGGTGTCAATAGCATTGCCCAAGTTGTGAGTCGGGAATTAAGAATACTTGGCGTATTCATCAATACCCGAAGCGGGTTAATTCTGGATATGATATGAATAGTTTGGCCTGTCACGTAATATCGCGTCTTCTGAATGGCAAACATTAGGGCTAAGCATTCTTTTTCGATGGGGTTATACCTGTGTTCTGCTCCGACCATCATCCTGCTTATATAGTATATAGCCTGTTCATGACCCTCATTGTTCTTCTGTGCGAGGAGAGCCCCTAAAGAATGATCCATTGCTCGAACATACAGTAAAAATGGTCTTCCTATGACAGGAGGCACCAGAACTGGAGGAATAGTAAGATAGCGTTTGATGTCATTAAACGTTTGTTGACAGGATTCGTCCATACAAATGACACACCTTTCCTCATTAGACGAGAAAAAGGTTGACATCTTCTAGAGAGATTGGATATGAATCTCCTGATATAAGCTAGACGATCCTGAAATCCCCTGAGTTCTCTGAGATTATGGGGCGGTCGCATTTCTAGGATAGCTTTTACTTTATTAGGGTCAACTTGAATGCCTTTAGTAGTAATGACAAATCCCAGAAATTTGCCACTGGATACACCAAGAAAGGACTTTGTAGGGTTCATTTTGAGTTGATGTTGGTGCATCAAATCAAATATTGTCTTCAAGTCTTGAATTTGATTATCCTTGAGGCGGCTTTTGACAGCAATATCATCTACGTAATATTCTACCATTTTATGTAAATGCTCATGGAATATGTTACTCATAGCTCGTTGATATGTGGCCCCGGCATTCTTCAATCCAAAAGACATGACTGTATAGCAATATACTCCTAACGGTGTACGAAAAGCAGTATGCTTCTCATCTTCAGGATTTATTTTAATTTAATTATATCCTGATAATTCGTGCATGAAAGACATACGCTCAAAACCACACGTATTATCGATCATGACGTCTATAATGGGAAGAGGGAATTCATCTTTAGGGCAGGCCGCATTTAGATCTCGGAAGTCGATGCAAACACGCACTTTTCTATTTTTCTTCATAACTGGGACAACATTAGCGACCCAATCTGGATGTTATTCTTCTCGGATGAACCCACAGGCTATTAATTTCTTAACTTCAGCTTCAATGGCATCCATCATATCTGGGCGGAACCGGCGTTGCTGTTGCTTCACAGGCTTTGAATTAGACAATATATTGAGTTTATGAGTAGCCACTTTTGGATCAAGACCTGGCATATCTTCGTAATTCCAAGCAAATACATTGATATATTCTTTTATCAGCTGGATCATTTCTTCTTTTTCTTCTTCAGAAAGATTATTACTGATAAATATCGGCTTTGGTGAAAATTTATCCCCAACATTAACTTGGATAACCTTATCTTCAGTGGGTGGTTCTTTTTATTTGAACCAGAGTTCCCATTGTGTATCCATTTGTTGTGCCCAAGATTTATTTTCAAATGGTTCAGACTCTTGTTCCTTTGTTTCTAGGAAATCTGTCAACACCATATTTACTGATAATCTTAGTTCAAATTCGTCATCTGGATCGGAGGATGGCAAATTATTTTGAGAAGAGGAAATGGTCTCATCACTTGACTCAGAGCTGTTTGGAGCTGCAAGAGATGTGGTATACCCTAACCCAAAATGAGTTCGTTGACAATAAGTATCACCATGCAACGGTATTCGTCTGCCTTTTCCATAATTGAGGCCTTGCTTCAACTTCAAATTATAACCCATGTTTTGCATAATCTTTAAAGCATGTGGACTATATCTGTGGATTTGTATTTTCTCATCATCAGACTCGTGAGATTCTTTTTGTACAATCGGTCTATTACGCATTCGACCAAAGACTATTTAATGCTGATCGTTGCGAGTAGGTGGAACAATAAAGATAGAATCTTCATGTGGCCCATATGCCATGACGACATTAGATGTTGAAGCTACTTTCCACACATATGGATGATAGAAGTACATAGCTTCCAAGAATTTTTGTGCTATGGGTTCTATATCTTTATGAGGAGAAAATTCGTCAATTGTATTATGCCATATTTCCTCTTGATCATTTTTCGATGATATCGATATAGAAGATTTCTGATTAGGAAATTGGGCGTCAGTATACTGGAAAAGAGAATCTTTATTATCATCAGCAAACACATCGCTATTTATATCATATAGCTGCTTATTGCGCCTAAGGTCAATGACCAAAGGTGGAGGTTTCTTGTTCAGATTGATCACTAGAGGATCATGTCCTCCTCCCGACTTTGTTTTGCCCAAGTGAATAGTCATAGGTTCAGAGACTTTTGGACAGGTAACCCGCCCTTTCACTTGGATCGACAAAGGTTGCTCAGCAGATGGTTCTCCTGGCTCATGGTGGACTTCGTCCTCTATTTTTCCTGACACCTCTTTCATATAGTCTTGAGTGTACAAAAGGGCATCAGAATAGTAGAATTTAATTCCTTTGAACGGATTGAGATCAGCAACTTCTGTTTTTACTGTTCCTTGAGCATTTATATATTTGAAACATTGATGTAGAGTTAAAGGAACAATATTATGATCATGGATCCATGGTCTACCCAACAGAATATTGTAAGACACCTTCGAATCAATGACATAGCATGTAGCCAATGATCTCAGATCACCAATCTGGATTTTCAGACGAATCTTCCCCAATGGTCTGCTTTTCCTGGCATTGAAGCCCACAATTGTAGTGGTAGTGTAAGCCAATTCACTGGTAGGAATTCTCAATGGTCTCAGCAGACTATGAGGGATAATACTGATTGACGATCCCGGATCTATGTGAATCCTGTCTACCTCAATGGAGCCGACATATCCTGTATAATAAAGAGGTATGTCATGTTTGTTATGTTTTAACAACATATCCTCTTGAGTGAAAGTGATGTTAGGGATTGCTTCCATCATACTATGGCATTGAGGACATGCCACAGGCTCTTTATCAGGAGACTTGAGCTGAGTCAAGCATACAGCTGCTTGCATTAATGCTTCACTCAAAGCTTGACGAGTGTCTTTGGATAAGTGAAGTAGCTCAAAAATGGACAATCTGGCTGGAGTATTAGCCAACTGAGCCAAGATGTCGAAGTTATACGGTTTCTCTAAACCTTTATTTTGAGTATTTTTTAGAGGTTTATCGAAACGAACTTCTTTCTGTTTACCTTTGTCCACAGAAGTAGATTTAGAAGGACCTGCCTCTGGTATTACAGGTTCAGACTCTGGAGGTTTGGTGGCTGAAATGTCTGCCGTTGCTTCTTCCTGGTTCCCTTCATATTCTTTGAGGTAGGCCCTTCCTGACCGTATTTCGGTTGCTAAAGCCTCTTTTTCTGATGCCGGGGATGTTTCAACCATATGACATGGTTTACATCTTGAATTCTTCTTAGACTTGGCTTTAGCAGCTTTAGTCCCTTCCTCAATTTCTAATACTAGATCAGGGTGAACCCACATTATCTCTCCACGCTTGGTAGTTAGGGGCACTAAATCTTGATTTTGACCCCTGGTAGGAGGGAGATTAACAATATCAATTATTACCCGTGGAATAGGTACCACGCCATCCGGTACTTCTTGAGGGAGAAAATTGCCAAATTGGAGTGAGACCATATTTGCAGTGACCGTCTTCTCGTTATTATGCAAAGTGATGACTTTGGCGTCGATCAACTCCTGGATTTTCCTTTTCAGTACATAGCATGCCTTTGTGGGGTGATGTATGTATCTGTAAAAAATACAGTACTTAAGATTATCTGTACTGCCGACTTTATTTGGACATTTTATCTCTGGTAGAGTAAGCTTGCCACTTTTGACTAGACAATCAAATATGCTTGGAATATCATTGTAGTCAAAAGAATATTCCTCCTTAGGTCTGGAAGTTCCAGAATTCGTCTGCGTAGTTACCGGAGTATTTTGTCTGGATGTATTGATTGCCAGGGCTTCATTTTCTTTCGAACTACGAGTATTGTCACTATTGGAGGATGAACGCTTCCCTCTATCAGAGGTAGAGATCATGATTCCATTGTCACGAGCCTTCCGACTATTATCTTCAGCGGCTACTGCCGATATAATAAATGAGGGCCAATCATGAAACTGATATGGTCCCATGAATACTGAGATTAGTGGGAGTAGGTTCTTCCTGCAGATATCTACCAAGGCTGAATCTGGAACTCCAGGAGGCATCTGTAAAGTAGCCTGACAAAAGCGTTCGATAAAAGTACGAACGTTTTCTTTTTCCTTCTGCTTTACTTCAATGAGTGATGACATAGACATGTCCAGTCCTCCCTCGTAGAATCGAGGAAAGAATAGAGTTTTGAAATCATCAAAAGAAGTAATGTAGTTGTCAGGTAGACTATGATACCATTGGTAAGCTACTCCAGACAGACAGCCTTTAAACACTCAAGTGAGAAGGGCATCATTTCCTTGCAACAATACCGTCATCATGCTGAAGTAGTTCATATACTGGCTTGGCGAAGTCTTTCCCTCAAACAAAACCATAGCCTGTGGTTTATATTTTGGTGGGAAAGGGATCTCATCCCAGACAGCTGGATATGGGTAGTTAATTCCCAACTTCTTGAGCTGATCTTTATATTTCAAAGCATCAAATTGGGCTTTCAATTCCTGAACTGCTTGTATCGGATCTTCAGATGGGAGAGGGGCAGCAGAAAGGTGAGAGATTGGATGTATTGTAACTCCACCAGGAGTTAATACATTCTTCGGGTTAAGAGGTTGAGGAGCAGCTGATTCTTGATTTTGAACAGGCTCATGGCTTGCATTGGCTGGTGGTATGTCTACCCCCACACGTAGTTGAGTCGGAGGAACAGGTGTTTGAGCTATTGCAGTTGCATGTTGAGTCACCATCATTTGGTGCATACTCTCCATCATGGTATGCATTTCTTTAAGTGATGTTTCCAATGCAGTGATGCATTGTTCAGTACTTCCTGATGGGGAAGCTTCTTCATTTTCATCTCCAACAGCATAAACTCTCATTTCTCAAGATGCCACTGAGGGATTAGTATAGATCTCTCTAGAGATTGAGTCTATACTTTCAGCGTCTGTTTCAGAAAATTGGTGATTCCCAGTGTCGGAATCTGAAGAATATGACGCTGATTGTCGTGACCTCGAGCGAGTGTTTCAAAAAATACCTTCTTCAAAAGTCTCGATGAGTCTGTCAAATCTTCTTTGGCTTGGAGTTCTGGAGGGATGACGTCTTAAACTCGGCCTTCCTCTAGGAATATGCGAAGCCATGTTTATTGAAGCAAATGTTGGTTCTTCTTCCTGTAATGACACAGAATAGTTCAATTGGTCGAACACTGACCGTTTTTCTTTAGAACAGCAACAGTTAATTACAACCTTATGACTATTACAACAATGTTCTCTAGGGGTGTAATAGACATATTAGGAGATCCCCTATCTTTGCGTTTCTGGATCAAGAAATCACGTAAATCAGGGAGATTACCAGAAGAAGAAGAAGGCTTATTCTGCCTTTTTACATCAATAGGAATGTGTAGATTAGGAACCATAACCCTTTCTTTGAAGTAGGAATACAACAGTTCACCCATATAAGTAGCATATGATCCATCATCTGTCTGAGGAGCGTATCTTCCCGTGAAACGAGTCTTCTTTACGTGGACCGACCTATCCTGATGTAGCATAGGTTCGCGTAAAATAGGAAAAGTCCTCAAACGGCTTTTAACATCACGTATAATCTGTAAAGTGGTAATTTTCTTCTCTTATGGGCGTAAAAGACTAGAGGTTGAAGGATTCGTCACTTGTTTTTCTTTGATGCGTTTAAAAGGTACATCTGCCTCATCATAGACGGGAGATGTAATTTTACGCGTGGGGGCGTGTTTGAAATTTCTGCATTGGCACAGAGGCCTTGCCAGAAATTTTGTCTACCACATCACAGACGGGAGACGAAAGTTTACGCACATGGCGTGTTTGAAACTTCTGGATTGGCACGGTGGCATTTCCAGAAGTTTTGTTTACCGCGTGACAGACGAAAGACAGTTTTATGCGCAGGGCGTGTTTGAGACTTCTAGATTGGCACTGAGGCATTGCCAAAAGTTTTGTCTACCACGTCACAGACGGGAGACAAAGTTTTACACACAGGGCGTGTTTGAGACTTCTGGATTGGCACTGAGGCATTGCCAGAAGTCTTGTCTACCACGTCACAGACGGGAGACAAAGTTTTACGCACAGGGCATGTTTGAGACTTATAGATTGGTACTGAGGCATTGCCAGAAGTCTTGTCTACTATGTCACAGACGGGAGACAAAGTTTTACGCACAGGGCGTGTTTGAGACTTCTAGATTGGCACTAAGGCATTGCCAGAAGTCTTGTCTATCACATCACAGACGGGAGACAAAGTTTTATGCACAGGGCGTGTTGGATGTTTTGGCACAACTTTGTTGATCAGTACATGAGAGCTTGCAGGAAGGGTAGAGGACGTCTTGGGCATCCACACTTTACGCAGCTTCCTGTTGTTATGGACAGAGGAGGAATGAGAACTACCCCCTGCATGAAGCATGTCTTCATAGGCAGATTGGTCGAATTGGACGACCAAAGTCTTCTTCGTCGATCCGATGGATACAGCATCGTGTTGAGCAATTGCTTCCTCGTCAGAGGAGAAAGTTGTCCCCAGCAGAGCCGCCATCTTGTTTGCGGATATAAAGAAAGAGGTTTGTACGAAACCTTTGCATACAAACTAGAAAAGAGAAAAGTATAATTAATCCTATACGAGGATGTTAAGTACAATAAAAATGATTCTGGAGAGTATTACTATGGAAGTCTGATCTGCGGTCGATCACTTTGTTCCTTGGACTACACAATGATGAAGAAGTGCTGTAGAAGAAGCTTCAAACTTTTTCTGAACTGAAGGGAAAAGCCGATCAAGGGAAAGTTGCAAGAAGGGTCAAATTCATGTTGCCAAAGTTGTCAGCCAAAACACCTTTGTCTCCTCTTTTTGTTTTTGTCCTTGTCTCTCTATGCTCTGTGTGTTGTGTTTGGTCCGACTAGGAGTCTCTATTTATAGAGATCAACCCAATAACTGCCTGGTTGGCGTAAAAGCCAAATAACTGTCTTGTTGGCGTAAAAGGCCAAATTGTGAAGAAGATTGCCTCCTTTACACTGCGGTTATAATAACTGCTACCCACGTTCAAATAATCTTCTGAATCTGCATATAACAAGTATCCCATTATAAGGTAACGCGTATAACTACTTCTCGAAGATCATGGCATGCAAGCCACGTAGGTAACTGCCTGGTTGGCGTAAAAGGCAAATAACTGTCTTGTTGGCGTAAAAAGCCAAACTGTGAAGAAGATTGCCTCATTTATGCTGCAGTTATAATAACTGCTACCCACATTTAAATGATCCTATGAATCTGTGTATGACACGTATCCCTTTATAAGGTAACGCGTATAACTACTTCTCGAAGATCATGGCATGCAAGCCACGTAGGTAACTGCTCCTTGCGTAAAGCTTGATGATTCATGAATAACAGATAACCAGCATAAAATAGCTAATTATCCTTCACGACTGAGGTCTTGAGCGTATTCTGGACTAAATAGCCTTATCAATGTACCTTTGCAAATATAGCCGAGTTGGCGTATTTCGAAGAGATAGCATACGGCATACTCCTATAGTTGAAAATGGCCTGGTTGGCGTAAAATGCAAGGATGGTGATGTGAGCGTATTAGTCTCAGCCTTAGCTTTCCCAGTCATGACAAATTTTTAACATAGAACAAAATCTCGTGCATTAAATGCAGAGATATGCCTCAATCTCATGCATTAAATGCAGAGATATGCTTCGAGCTCTGTACAAGAAACAACTTTTGACGAGATGTCTAATTTTGTCTTATCTTGAGCGTAAAAACTCATTTCTATTAATGTAGAATAGGCAGCGTATTCTGAAGGCTCCATTTCTCTTCCTTTGAATGCGTAAAAATGACTTGTATCAAAAAATATGTCATAAAATGATAACCTGGGTCTCTGTGCCAAAATCATCATCACAGCTGTTCACTCTGATCATTGTGCAGTACTTTTATCGAATGTCAGGTTCACTGATTTGACTGACAAATTCATTCGAGGAATACGAAGAGTTCCTCGTACAACTTTATGATACATTAAAAACAATATATTTTAAACTTTATACCGGAAGGTATAGCAATCTTTTTCACAGAACATCCTTGAGACTCTGCTTTACGCGGACAGCTCTGAAGCCATATTTTACGCCAAACAGCCTTGAAGCTCTATTTTACGCAGAGAGGTCTGAGGCCCTATTTTATGCCAAATAACCTTGAAGCTTCTGTTTTACACGGGGAGGTCTGAGGCCCTATTTTACGCCAAACAACCTTGAAACTTCTGTTTTACGCGGGGAGGAACTTCATGTATATTGGGGGTTTTGACTGTAAAATACACGGACAATTCCCTAGCGTATTTTATGCTTCTACACATGTCAATCTTAGCTCATGGTCATATCTAGCACAAGGTCTGGTAACTAAATCCATTCTTCCTTAGAATCATAACACAAGCATTAACCCAAATTAACCATAAAAGAATAAGAAAACATTAAATTAAAACAGCAAGGCCGCATGGGTCTCAAGGCCGTATGTGAAGTCTTGGACGCATACGTCTCTAGGCCGCATGTGAAGTCATGGCCGCATATGAAGTCCTAGCCTCATAGACTCTGGGTTAAAGTCTACTCCTTGGGACAAGTGTCAGTAAAATAACAAAATATGATTAATATGACATGAAATAAAGTGTGTCAGAGAGAAAAGACAAAAGCACAAGGTCAGTGCAGAGACACAAATGTCGTGTTGAGGCATGCACCCAAAAGAAGAGACGCATGGCTCGTGATCGCGTAATCTCCTAGACGCATGGACTTTGGGCGCATGGAGTCAGGCCTTAGTGAATTTTCATGCGTTCAAGGTCGTATGCGTCCGAATTTTGAAAGCATGTACAAGCAGACATGCGTCCAACAAGATGGGCGCATGCTGGATGGGGCGCATATTGCTGGGCCGCATGATACTCCATCGTCCCATAATAGCAAGATCGGCCATAAAAAAAACTCCAAGAATCCGAGAAGACTATATCTGCCATAAAATCCTCATCTCAACTCCAAATCAAGTGGTTCAAAAGCTAAATTGCTCGAAATGAAGTGATTCATCACATAGAACAATAAGTTCTTGAAAACAACAAGCTTTTGAAGATCAAAACCAAGAAAAACTTAAGAACACCTACACTCATAAATATTCAGATCGACACCATTCCATCCACCAAATCCAAAAATACCAAGTTCTAAACATACTTAAAATCACACATTAAACATAATAGACCAAATAATATAGAGGGTTTCTCCATTTCTCATGCAAGGTGTACTTGTTTAAGACTTGGAGGGAGAAAACTTAAGAGAGAGAAAGGAAAAAAAGAATGAAGAGGGAAAGAGAAAGAAGTTGGGTTATTTAGCTAGGGTTTGAGGTTTAGACGTTAGGTTCAACTCATGATTAAACTAACCCAACAAATAAACCATGAACCAAGATAAACCAAAGAATGGGTCTAGTCTCATGTAATATACTAAACATACAAGCAAGAAAATAATACGCTCCAAATACGTATATTTAGGAACGAAGAGTGACATCTCTATCCACCTTAGAAAAAATTTATCCACAGAATTTGAATCCTAGTAAACTAGAGAAGTCAGGACAAGCACGATATAATCCTACTAGCAAAACTATACATGCAAGAAATAACTTCATAACACTTAGGCGGTCACCTGATCACTGAATCTAGATACGAAGGCATAAGGTAGAATATACCTTCTGAATCGAACAGGTGCGGGTACCGAGACCGAATATCGTCCTCGTGCTCCCATATCGATTCTCCAAGAGTGTGATGGCCCCAAGCAACTCGGACAAAAGAAATAGTCCAATTCTTGAGTATCTTCTCTCTTCGATCCAGAATGGATACGGGTTGCTCCTTGTAAGTTAAGTCGGTACCAACGACAAATTCAGTGTGATTGAGGATATGACTTGGATCCAGGACATACCTACGCAATTGAGACACTTGAAATACATTGTGCATCTCACGGAGCAAAGGTGGAAGGGCAAGACGATAAGCCACATCGCCTACCAGATCTAGAATGTCAAACGTCCCAACGTATCACGGACTAAGCTTCCCGTGAACCCCGAATCTAATGATCCCACGGGTAGGCAAAATTTGCAAAAATACGTGGTCGCCGACACGAAACTCTAAAAGCCAATGATATTGATCTGCCCAATGATGATACCAATCTTGCACAAATCGAAGTCGCTCTCTGATCTATCCGAAAATCTCTACTGTCGGTGTGATAATTTCAGGGCCTAACATCTTCCGTTTACCGATGTTGTCCCAAGCCAACGGTAATCTACACTTCCTGTCGTACAGTGCTCGAAAGGTGCCATCTGAATACTGGCTTGATAACTATTATTATATCAGAATTCTACCAAATGAGGTAATTCTCCCAAGATCCACCAAGGTCTAAGGTACAAGCTCATAGCATATCCTTCTTGGTCTGGATATTTCTATCTGATTGTCTGTCTGTTTGGGGGTGGTAAACTATGCTGAACCTTAACTTGGTACACAATCTCTCATGCAAGCTTCTCCAAAAATGAGAAGTTAACCTTGAATCTCGATATGATACTATGCTTACTGGCACTACATATTGTCTCACAATTTGTCGCATATACAAATCTGCCAACTACTCTATAGACTGTTCCACCCTAAAGGGGAGAAAATATGCCACTTTCGTGAGCTGATCTACTATTACCCAAATTGCATCTCGACCAGTCGATGATCTCGGTAAACCGGTCACAAAGTCCATCGTGATGTGTTCTCACTTCTACTCTGGAATAGGGAGTGGCTGCAATAATCATGCCGGTCTCTGTTGTTCTGCCTTTACTTGCTAACATATCAGATATCGCGATATGAAGCGTGCTATTTCTCTCTTTATTATGCTCTACCAAAAGTGTTGCTTGATATCTTGGTACATTTTTGTGCCTCCCGGATGAATGAAATACTGGAAACTATGAGATTCATTCATAACTTCTTGCCAAATATCCCCGCTTGGTACACATAGCCGAATCCTAAACCTTAGCGTTACATCTGCATGTATTATCAACTCATACCGAAGATCGGAATCACATTCTTCTCATAGCTTTTGCATCTTTGGGTCCTCTGCCTGAGCTATCTTGATTCTATCTATCAAAGTTGACTGAATCTGTAGGCTGGCCTGAACTCCTGTACTCTATAGAAATACTACATCGATACCCATCTCTCATAAATCTTCTATAATGTGCCTCTGAGTGGTCAACATAAATTCTCTACCTCTTTTGCTAAGTACATCAGCTACTACATTAGCCTTACCTGGATGGTACTAAAGTTCCACATCATAGTCTTTCAATAACTCTGGCCATATTATCTACCTCATATTCAAGTCCTTCTGTGTGAATACATATTTCAAACTTTTATGATCAGTGAATATCTTAACCCAATCACCATATAAGTAATGCCTCCGTAGCTTAAGTGCAAATAATACTGCTGCTAACTCCAAATTGTGAGTTGGATAGTTCTTCTCGTGATCTCTGAGATGCCGAGAAGCATATGCTATCACTCTTCCTTATTTCATCAAAACACATCTAAGTCCTTTGCCAGATGCATCACAATACACTGTGAATCCTCCGGATCCTGCTGGAAGAGTAAGGATTGGTGCAGAGATTAACTTCTTCTTCTTCAACTCTTCAAAGTCTATATGATATTTCGCTGACCACACAAATTTAACTTTCTTGCACGTCAACCGAGTCAATGGTGTCGAGATCTCAGCAAAGTCTAACACAAATCTTCTGTACTGTCCCGCCAAGCTTAGGAAACTATGCATATCTGCTACTGTCTTTGGAACTGGCTAGCTCTCTACTGCATCTACCTTCTTGGGATCAACTTACACTCATGCTCCAGAAATAATGCGCCCAAGAAAAGATACGTGATCCAGCCAAAAATCATACTTACTATGATTCGCATATAACTGGTCCTCCCTCAGAGTCTGCAGTACTATCCTGAGATATTCTTTATGCTCCTCTTTATTACGAGAATACACAAGCATGTCATCCATAAATACTACCACAAATTGGTCTAAGTAAGGCATAAAAATATGGTTCATCAAATCCATGAATACCTCTAGAGCATTAGTCAGTCCGAATGGCATAACTAAGAACTTGTAATGCCCATATCATGATCTAAATGTTTCCTTCAGTATTTCCTACTCCCGGACTCGCACCTGATTATATCCTGATCGTAAATCTATCTTAGAGAAGACTCTTGCTCCACTTAATCCGTCAAACAAATCATCAATCCTTGGTAATGGGTACTTGTTCTTCACGGTCACTGCATTCAACTGCCTGTAATCCATACATAACCGCGTCAATCCATCAGTCTTCTTTACCAATACCGCTGGTGATTTCCACAGTGAGCCACTGGTCCGAATAAACTTTTTCGTCTTCAGTTCTTCCACGTGCCAATATAACTAATCAAGCTCTGATGGTGACATTGGGTATACCTTCTGGGATATTGGTTATGCTCCTGGCATCAACTCTATACATAACTCTACTTCTCTAAGAGGGGGTAATTCGAAAACTTGTTCGGAAAGACGTCTATGAACTCTTCAACTATTTTGGGTACCGGGTCTCTTTTTCTTGTGACTCCTCATTTATGCTGGTCTCTTGCTATTCTACTAAGGACAAACTCTTCTAGACCAAAAATTCTAAACAACACTCTAGCCTCACAACAGTCTATCGTTATATGACTGTCTCTCAACCAGTTTATGCCTATGATAACATCAAAGTTACCCATATGAAACTTGATCAACTTTGTAGATAATAAATACCCACATATTACGACTGGACATGCTAGGAACATCCTACTAACTTCTACGATCCCTTTGCCAATGAGTATATTCAACCTTTCTGGCAATGCCTCAAACTTTAATCCAATACGTGTCACATATTGTGCAGATATAAATGAGTGCGAAGCTCTAGAGTCAATTAAAGCTATGGCAAGAAAGGTTGTAATAAAAATTTTACCTGCCACTACGTCGTCTGATGCTATAGCTTCCTCCAAAGACAAGGTGAACGCCTTCCCTTGGCCTTTTCGATCTCCCTGCTGATGTCTTCCTTTCTGCCGTTGTTATGGCCCCTGCTGATTCTGTTGTTGTTGTATATAAAGTTAGGCCTACATCGGCAATGGAAGCTAAGCTAAAGGCCGCACTACTGCTGCGGGTCCTCCTTGTTGCACTGCCCTTAGAGATGGCAATGCAGGAAACTGTTGTACTGGCCCTCCTGGCCTCTGTATCAATGGGCATGTGGCAATCATGTTATCAGGGCTACCACATCTCAAGTATAGTCTGTTAGTTGTTCGACAAACATTTCGGGTATGACCTCATTTGCCACAATAGGTACAACCCGTCGGCGCTCCCCGTCACTATTGTTTTTGTTGCCTCGGCTGATGTTGTCGAGTTGGTGATATTACTGTCGAGGTCACTGGCCTCCTATGTGTCACGTCGTGGATGTGAATGTCAGGGGATGGTGCTGAAGTTTGCGGTACTAGTCCTCCCTCATTTCGTTGTCCATGAGACCTCTATCGATCCACTCTTCTTGATGCCATCCTCTGGGAAGTAAGCACAAACCTCTTGGATGCTATCAATACCGCCTCAAAAGTCTGGTAGTCGTGCACCTCTACCATGTGTATGATTTCCAAGTGAAGTCCCTGCTGGAACCTCATTGCTCTCTCTAACTCGGTTGCCACCATGGTTGGAGCAAACCTGCTCAGTCGGCAAAATTATGCCGTAACCATCTACTGTCCTTCCATCCTGCTTAAGGTTAGTGAACCTTTGCTGCAACTCATACTTAGCCATAATCCTAAATTACTTTATCCTGAATCGGGTCCTGAAATCATCCTACAAAATAGGATACCCCAACCCTACCTCCATCGTGGCCCACTAATCCCTTGCCAGATCTTGGAGTTATAAACGAACAAGGTCAACTTGTTCCTCGGCCAAAACTTTAGCTACTTCCAAAATGGTCTCAATATCCTGGAGCCAATCATCTACCATGATTGCATCCTCCGTGCCATCAAAATACCTAGGGTTCAGTCTGCAAAATCTAACAGATGCCCCTGAATCTATTCTTCCACCTCGCTCTAGGGTCGTCTACAATCCTTGGTTCAACAGGACATTTTATTCTTGCTGCTGAAACTGTTGTTGTTAATGTTGATATTATTGTTGTTGCACCACCATCTGGTATTGTTGGGCAGCCAATAATCTACGAATAATCTCTAGCAAGGCCAGGGTATCCAGTATTGCTGGCACTGCGGGAGGTACGGGAACACCTGGAGCCTGCAGCTCTGTCCCATTTATCGTGGGATCAACTTGAATCCTTGGATGGGGTTCTACAGGATCTCGTTCCACTGGCAACTCTTCTTCTCTTGTTGCTGAAGCTTTGGGGGAATGAGAAGCCATAAAGAAGAGCAAAAGAACAATCAAGTACCGAACGAGAAGGAACAAGGAAGCAAACAATCTGGGAAATTTTTAAGCTCAATATCGAAGAGGACGAATTCAGAATTTCAAGAAAGATCATGTTTGATTGAGACTCCTATGACCATAACACCCCACAAGTCTGAAGAATAGACCTGCATAGGCCACCAATAAAACTTCGTCACGCCCTAGTATCGAAATACGGAAACGGACATTGCCAGATACCCCGTACAAGGTACTATACGTCGTACGTCGATCACGGCTATAATAAGACAATGGTTGCATGCTACAATCTCAAGTCACTTAGGGTCACACAAACATCTATGTCTCAATCAATTAAACAAGAAACAGTAAACATTGAGCATATATGATACAGCACTAAGGCGTCCCAAACACTTTCTCAAAATGTTCTAAAGACCAGCTATGCAAAATAAAAAACTGGAAGAGTATCCAAAATAAATGACAGTGATCATCTATAGTCTAATTTAATACAATCATGTAAGGAGATTAATGTCTAGACGTGCAGGTTAACAGATGTTGGTTGCAAAATACCCAAAAGAAAAAATATACAATGACGAACAGGGAAGAAAAAAACCCACTCGTTATCCTCTGCGACCATGTTCCTGGTATGCGCCATGAGTCGGGAGAAAGTAGGCTGAATCCTCAGGTGCTGGCACGAAACTTGGCCATGCAAAACCAGTAGGGTTAGACCCCAAATAGCAGGTACCACAAAGGAGCATGAAATGAAGAAACAAAACCCAAACAATAGATATATGAATACATAGGTATTGTGTCCTAGTTTAGATCCACGGTATATCCTAGCACAAAGGTCCAACCCTATAACCAAACAAGGACAAGGGTTGAACCGTCACACTATGATAGTCCATGACCCTAGACTACTAACAGAATAATACAATCACAATCAAGTCCAATTAATAAGATCGGCCAATCACTTGTACGGCTTGCTAATTATGGAGTCTGAGGTTATCTCAGAATAATGCATAATAGGTATCATCAGATCATGCCAGTGTCGAACATGAGCTAACCGAGCCAAATAAGGAATATACAGGCACTTCACGAATTATACCAGTTCCCTGTAGGGCCACTGCGCTAAAATACGGTATTAGCAGTTCTAGTGTCCCTATAGGGAGACAATGGCTCAGCATTATTTATAGTCAGATACTGCACTTCACTAGGGCAGATGATATACAATATCTGTGGTGGCTAGCCCACAGCGCACATAGAATGAATCTTTATGGGAAGGTTCGTTGGCATGATCTCGGGAGACCGTTCCCTCCAAATGTTACTACCACTTTTAGTTACCTAATTAACCATATATTGTGTTCAAAATCTCAATGCGTGGCCATATAAAAATTTCTCTTAAGATATCGTACAAAGTACGGGCACACGAGATACGAATCCACAGAAGTTTAATCTGGATTCACCCGAGCGTGTATGCAATATTCAATCAATCAATATCCTAGCCACGCTTTGGTACATGACTCGCATATCATGCCCATGCTGAAAAAAAAATTATATATATATATATATATATATATAATCACATATTCAGGAATTTGGAGGCATTCTCGATGCACAACCCAAATATAAATCACTTAACACGTGACACGGTATGTCTTACCTCAGTGCACATCCGATCATATATATTCAGGCAATAATTTGTATCAGCACGGATAAGTATTCGAGTCCAATTACCAATGATACATGGGGTCACATGAATCAAGATCACATTGTAACATGAAGCTTATATCATGCACATAGTTGGATAGTCACTTATCACTTGGTTCATACTGAAATCTCAGTCCAATCACTCAGTCATTTTATGTACATGCCAATCTTAGCTCATAGTCAAGTCTAGCATGAGGTCTGGTTACTAAATTCATTCTTCTTTAGAACGATAACACAAGCATTAACCCAAATCAACCATAAAAGAATAAAAAACAGTCAATTAAAACATCAAGGCCGCATGGGTCTCTAGGTCGTATGGGAAATTTTGGCCGCATAGGTCTCTAGGCCGCATGTGGATTCCTAGCTGCATATGAAGTCCTACCCGCATGGATTCTGGGTTAAAGTCTACTCCTTGGGACAAGTGTCGAAGTGACGGCCAATAAATGAAGTGTCAATAAAATAACAAAAAGTAATTGATGTGACATGCAATAAAGTGTGCCTAAGAGAAAAGATAAAAGCACAAGGTTAGTGAAGAGACACAAAATTCGTGTAGTGGCATGCACACAAAAGAAGAGACACATGGCTCGTGGCCGCATAATCTCCTAGACGCATGGACTCTAGGCGCATAGAGTCAAGCCTTAGTGAATATACATGCATTCTAGATCCTATGAGTTCGACTTTTAAAAGCATGCACAAGCAGACATGCATCCAACAAGATGGGCGCACGCTAGAGAGGGCGCATGTTGCTAGGCCTCATGATACTCTATCGTCCTAGAACAGCAAGATCGGCCATGAAAAAACTCCAAGAATCCGAAAAGACTAGATCTTCCATAAAATTATCATCTCAACTCCAAATCAAGTGGTTCAAAATCCAAATTGCTCGAAATAAAGTGCTCCATCATATAGAATAATAAGTTTTTGAAAACAACAAGCTTTTGAAGATCAAAACTAAGAAAAACTCAAAAATACCCACACTCATAAAATTTTAGATCTACACCATTCCATCCACTAAATCCAAAAATATCAAGTTCTAAACATGCTTAAAATCACACAATAAACATAATAGACCAAAAAAATGGACGGATTTTCCATTTCTCATGCAAGGTGTACTTGCCTAAGACTTGGAGAGAGAAAACTTAAGAGAGAGAAAGAAAAGAAAGAATGAAGAGGGAGAAAGAAAGAAGTTGGATTATATACCTAGAGTTTGAGGTTTAGACCATGGGTTCAACTCATGATTAAACCAATCCAACAATTAAACCATGAATCAAGATAAACCAAACAATGGGTCTAGTCTCACGCAATATACTAAACATGCAAGCAAGAAAATAATACGCTCCAAATATGTATATTTGGGAACGGGGAGTGACACATCCTCCGCCCGTCCCTTCTTCACCATTTTCACTATAATCAAATGAAAGATTATAAAGGGCCTTCTCTCAAGTTGGTACAACTTAACTTGATGATCACTTTCTCTCACAAACTCACTTGAGGTGGATTACAAGTTGTGTGTGCTTCTGCTTGCTACTTGTTGTGTTCAACCTTCACCATCTCTCCTCTATTTATAGGGAGGATATGCCTATTGGGTACATCACATTCGTTGCATGGAGAAGTCCAAAGGGCATCCTCTTCCTTCTCCCAAGATTCGTTCATCCATCATTAATGTTGCATGCAAGCAGAATGCATGCAGAATACGAATAGATAGGCTACTTCAGATGGTTATAACTTCTTCAATACATCTCCAAATGACCTGGCTCAAAGCCTAGATAAAAGAGAAAATATTTCTCAACAACTTTCGTATTGAAGATCGAGCCAAATAATGACTGCAATATATCCAAAATAGCCTCCCAAAACTGAATCGTGTCACAGAAACTGCACCCAGTAAAATGGCTAAGTACTTGGCCGTGACCGATTTTCATGGATCAAATTCATGTTTATTCATCATGGAGATGTACCTTGTTCCCTCCATAGCCCAAAAATTAATTATGGGCTAAGTATTTGCCCATCTTTCTAAAAAAAACCTTTATGGAAGAAATATCATAATGATATATGTATGATCCTATTCCTAATTGGAGTCATTCTTCCAAATTCAAATCTTCTTATGGAAAAAAGATGGCTCAAATCCCACAATAGTTATAACTCTCATATTTCAAACAATTTAAGAAGGAAATTATAATTACTAAGAAAAAATTTATAATTTTTTTGAATTTTCGAGGTGGTTACCTTCAACTCACAATATCTTAGACAAAATAGTTAATGCAGCCCTCTCACCAAAATATAGTTAATTAATTGGTAAGTTATACCAACATGAATAAAACAAGATACAGACACGACACTAGGTCTTTTTTTCCTTGGTTACTATTACTAGCACGCAAAAAACAAACTAGTATCACTTATTTTTTTATGAATGAGTACATACATTCCAGTTAGGGCTACGTACTAGATAGATCCGACTTCTCCACCTAATTCCTAATTAAAACTTAAATGCATCAAAGTATCCATAACTTGTAATAAACATACATTATGCCACTGTTTTATTTTAACCCCTTTGTATAAAGTTAAATAAAACTATAGAAAAATATAAATAAAACAAACTAAGTTTCTATCAATTCAAAACTCATAAGTTAAAGCGATACACAAAATTAGACATCTAAATAGTCCTTTATTCAAACAGGTTTTACTCTTTAGCTTATGAGTAAGACGGATTACCTATTTTCTCTTATAGTAAACTTGGACAAAAGATTTGATTTTTTTTCATCTGTTCCTCTTTGACAATTTTGTTGCACTCAGAAGGAAAAAGAATCCTATTCAGATCAACCGAGAGAGAGATTCTTTCTAATCCCTCCCATGGTTTCTATTCCATTATTAATTTATGGGTTTTTTTAACATGTGATCTAAATAAACATGTTAATACATTGATGAATGTGTATATTTTATACTTGTAATACTATTAGCACGCTTATCAATTCACTTTTTACTTAAATATGTACTGATAAATATAAAAGGTGCATTGATAAATGTGTTCATTGAGATACCAATATATAAAATACACATTTATCAATGTATTAACATGTGTGTTTCGCTATATGGAAAATAAACTAACCATTCACTCAAGATATGTTATATAAGATGACATATTTATGAGTTAGTTGTACACACACAAATCATCTATCATAATCAAACCCATAATTCCTCTTCATAGAGAAAGCTAATATACATCACCAAATTTTAAGATTGTTAACTTAGAGCCAACATACATCATAACTCATCATCATAGGCATCCTCAAATTTTTTAGGTTGGCCGAGTGGCCATGCCTCAGCCAGAAACCTAATTTGTTAGACAATGACTGCATGAGCTCTGTCTTTTCGAAACCCTTAGAATTTGAATAATTTTTTTGGGATAAAACTTGAACCCAAGTGCAGAGGTGGTCGGACACAAGCAATGGAGGGTCGCATCAGCACTCATCAAAGGAGAGGAGAGGAGAGAAGACGGCGGTGGAGAGTGTCACGCCCCGATCTTCCGCAGGAATCGGCCGACCCCGCCGGACACAAGCGCTCCCGCGGGACGATCATTTCCATCGGAATATGATGTCGTACGATCCTGGGGTTGCGTCCGCACAAGGCAACATCGTTAAAGTTATGGCTATCATCGAATTGATCGAGTACGCAGCGGAGGGACAGTGTTGCAAATAATAATCCATCTGAGTATATGGGGCAAAGATCAAGGCACGAGGTTCTCTGAATACAATGGCATAATTTTATACATTATGTCCCTCTATACAAAAGTAGCTCAAAATAATTGATACGGCTCAAGGCATCAAAACCATATTTTCGGGTCCTGGAGATGAGGCACGGCTATCACTTCCTCGGACGATCCAGCACCTGCGAACAAGCAAACTATTTGTGGGTCAGCACTTTGGAGAAAGTACTGGTGAGTATAAAATCAACGAACAGAAGCAACGTTCACTAAAACCAACACTAAGTAATTATGTTATAAAATATTACATTACTAGTGATCTTTCTAGTTTTATCTAGGTCCGTTACATGCAGTATATAAACGGAGTCATATTACTTCTTTTGGAAACATCTTTAAAATCAGAATTCAGTTCAATACAACCAAGCAGGCAAGGCAAACGGTTCAAGCAAGATGTACCAAATCAGGGTGTGCGCAGCGTGTCTCGTGAGCTAAACTCAAAGACTCTAGGGACAATGCAGCATTTAGTAAACTATCATTCAATCAAGCAAACAAGATGAACTATCTATAAGATTTTGGTCCCCGAGAAACTCAGGATCAGTAGAGATAATCCAACTAACCAATGACTCATTTATTTGATGCTATTAACAGTTGTGACTCATGGTTGCTCTTCACTAAAATATGCTCAAAATTGCAACCGTGACCAAGGTTCATCTTTGCACTAATAGCCATTGTTCAACCGATGCAAATGCATGAAATACTATCAAATAAACTCTAAGATGCACATATACTCTTTGTATTTCTTACCCCTTGCCGAACGGTTATCCTTGCAGCAGACATACAAGTTAGCAACAATTTGCATATATATATATATATATATATATATATATATATATATATATATATATATATATATATATATATATATATATATATAGTTCTCTTTCCCTGTCCATCTCTGCATCAAACAGTTAGGTATGCAAGAAGGCTAGCCTAGCATGCGCCCTAACTACCTGAATGCAGCTATCTCCATGAACAAGTTAACTTCTCTAACATAAACTCAAACTCTTCCCAACAGAAGCACCGCCTCACATCTAATAGCCACGTCCCCTAGATCCCGTAGGACCGGAACTTCACGATGCACTATTAGTCTTACCCCATCAATCTTCATCCACCATTCTAATAGTCGCGTCCCCCTAGATCCCGTAGGACCGGAACATCGGGACGCACTATTAGTCTCCAACTTGTCGTTTAGCCTCCATCCCCCGCAAGCTCCTCGATAACAAGCATATCACAAGTATAACATAATATGATAATACAATCTTTCAATCCATCTATCTCTTATCTAATAGTCGCACCCCCCCTAGATCTCGTAGGACCGGAACATCAGGGCGGACTACTAGTATATTTCAAACAAGACACGCAATTTACTCTTATAATAAAACAAGCATACATTCAATCTAGCTTTTGCATCCAAGACAAGCAATTATATACACGACGATAAGCAAACATATGAACGATCTTTAATAAGCCTGTATGGCACGGATCGATTTATCTCTTCAAGTTAAGCATGCAGTTCTATTCTTTCTTTATTTAGCATGGCAAGGTTCGTTCGATAGCTGTGTCAGTGTAACTAGCATGCAACATTTCTTTCTTATACTTAGCATGGTAATGGTTCTATCTTTTTTAGGCATGCAGGTTCTCGTTCTATCATTCATGCAAACTTTTATCTTATTAAGCAAACAAGCATTTCAAAAACTCAGATTCATTATTAAGGCGTGTAAGAATCAGAGAATAAAGTTCTGTCATCTCACCTAGATCAGTCATCTTCTGGTTCAACAAGGAGCTCTCCAAGAAGATTTTCTTTGTTAGTCAGCAAACCGATATTTTTTGTACATAGTGCCAACGTGTAGCGGAACATTACAAAGAGACAAGTTTTGAAGAGTAAAGAGTAGAGGATTATATATATATATATATATATATATATATATATATATATATATATATATATATAGAGAGAGAGAGAGAGAGAGAGAGAGAGAGAGAGAGGCTCGGGTTCCAATCGAAAACTAAACTTTGGCACTGTCCTAGACGACGACCAAGTACGTCACTAGTCTTAAGTTAAGAGACGATATGGATGTCGTCGGACTATTGAAAGACTTTTCACGGTTAACCGTGCAACATAATGACGTAATTATCGAAGTTTCAACGACACTCTTGCACCTTGTACGAAATGTCGTTGTTGGTCGTTGGTTAAAAGTGGTTAGTCGTTGATCAACGACTTACTCAATCTGTTGTTTTGGTGCTTTGTTGATGAACAGTTTATTTTGTTTTAGTATAGTACGTCCCAACTCATTTATTTCTATCAGAATATCACATTTAAAATCGTGTGATTCATAATCTAGTTCAATAATATTTCAATCTCAAACTTTCTACGTACCTATATACCCAACCATTACAAGTCTTGTGACAAGATGTTTCGATCAATGTACGTTGGACTAGAATTTGGCATGGTGAAGCTTCCTGGATAGACAGCAAGTTATAAGTAAAACTTTGATACAGATGGTTGTATCAAAGATTTGATACAACCCATCTAATGACTTGTCATATATATATATATATATATATATATATATATATATATATATATATATATATATATATATATATATATAAAAGGATATGAGCTATAGGCTCATATTTTTACATGAACTAATACATATGTGGACCAATAGAAATAGAATGTATTAGTACACATGGGTACATATGAAATATAGAAATCTATTCCTATTGATCCACATGTACATGACTCATATAAAAATATGAACTTATAGCTAATATTCCGTTTACCATATATATATATATATATATATATATATATATATATATATATATATATATATATATATATTACGAAGAGACAGCCGACCTATTTTTTTCCACATGGCAAGGTATTATACGTGCTAAATTAAATCTTTGATACAGCAATCTGTATTATCAAAGCTTTACTCGACAGCAACATGATTCTCCCCACAATGAATCGATCTCTCTCTACCAAACTTTCTCCAACCATGCAATAACTGTACATGGTCCATGATTGAGTCACATGAACTCAGAACCCAAAATGGATGTTCTTGATAAAGGTAGTGTGACAAAAAGTACTTTACCAGAACGGATGGATGAATCATATGTGAGTGAGGGCTGGTCAGTGGTTGGTGCCAGCTCTCTAGCTTCTGTTTCATCTGCCTGTCATTTTCATCCACAGTGCAGTTGACGAACATGCATGTGATAGGGCTCTTTTCACCCTTTACTACGCAAAGAAAATAATGGAACAGTTATTAAGTAGCCTATTCATGGTTAACCTAAAATAAGGTTAACCGATTGAATCACTAGGTCGATCTGGTTTGTTGGTATCAGCAGAACAAAACCTGATTCTAATATCATTTCGTTGAGAACAAAACATGGAAACCGTTCCTCAAATCAAAAAGACTGTGAAAGAACCGAAAAAAATCACACAAACCAAATGTCAAAATCACACAAAAAAAATCAAACGCATACACAAGCGTTTTTACATGAAAAATTCAGATAAAAAAACTAGTGGACGATTGAAGTCCAGACCATGAAAAGCCTCCACTATTGGAATAAAGAATACACTGATTCCTTACAAGCTTCTCACTGATCCAAATCTGATCATCACACTACTTGGAGATGAAAAACACGATTACAAACTCAAGAAAAACGAAGATGACGAGTAGGGTTATCCGAAACGATCTCCTCTTCGAAATACCCGTCAATCTCCTTCCCATCTCCAAAAATGTAAAAGCCTCATCTTGCAATGTTAAAGATGATATATGTTAGGGTTAGAAAATGCCCAATATATACCCCTTCAAAATCGTAACTAATTTGGATTACACGATGTGATCCAACGGTGCATAAGACATCCCAAATCTCGCTTTAGTCCGTCAACGCCGAACTTGGTCCGAGTTCTGCATTTTTGGACGTTTTCGAGCCAGAACAAGTTTTAACTCTCAAAGACCGAACTCGGCCAAAACTCTGTGGGAGACCGAGTTCGGCCCGAGTTCTGTCGTCTCTGGCTAGAACTTCCTCTACTTTGAAATCTCGAGTTTCTTCGAACTTCGAATGGCACTCGTCGCCTCCCCGAGCTTCTCTGACACACGGATAGCGCTCGTCGCACTCCAGGGTGTTCTCCTCATAGGTTGGGAACCCCACCCACTCCAAAAAATCTCTTCCTTCCCAACTAGGTGGAGGAGCTCGTCATACCGACGATCCGCCTGAATTACTCAAACTTTCCCTTGGTAGAACCTCCGTGAATATATCTACTCCATTGTCATCTGTGTGAACATTTTCAAGCATCGCGTCCTTCGTCACAATCACTTTCCATATCCAATCATATCAAGTTTCCATATGCTTGGACCGACTATGAATTGTCCGGTTCTTTACATGGTGGATTGCACTCTGGCTATTGCAAACTAAAACGTGCTGCTCTTGCTTTAGCCCTATTTCCTTCAACAGTTTCTTCATCAACAGTAATTTCTTACAAACCTACGTCGCTGCAATGTACTCTGCCTATGTCATAGACAAAGCAACACACTTCTGCAACCATGACTGCCATGATACTGCTCTACCAGCAAATATCATCACATAGCCCGAACTCAATCTCCTCGTGTCTACATCTCCAGCTATATCAGCATCAGTATATCCGACCAGCTTCGTCTCGTCACCACCAAATAAAATCATCCAATCAATAGTGCCCTGAAGGTACCATAAAATCTACTTGACCGTACTCCAATGTATCCTTGCAGGATTGGAGAGATACATGTTAACAATGCCAACTGCGTGAGCGATGTCTAGCCTTGTACACACCATAGTATATATAAGATCTCTCCACTGCTGAAGCATACGGAACCTGCTCCATATCTTCATTTTCGTCCTTGGTAGATGGACACTACTCTTTACTAAGCTTAAAGTGAGCTGCAAGGGGGTTTCTCACTTTCTTTGACCCATCCATCCCGAAACGCTGAAGTACCCGATAAATGTACTTCTTTTGGGACAGATAAAGCAGCTTGGACTCTTATTTTTCTCTCACAGCTGATCTCCATCCCAAGAATAGCCTTTTCTACGCCCAAATCCTTCATAGAGAATATCGCACCCAGTTGGAGCTTCAACTCTGCTATCCTGGTGTATTTTTGACCCACCAATAGCATATCATCTACATAGAGCAAAAGTATGATAAAATCATCCTCGGCAAAGTACTTCACGAATACATAGTGATTCGATATCGTTCGTCCATAACCATGCTCCCCCATAAATGATTCGAACTTCCTGCACCACTGCCTCGGAGCCTGCTTCAGGCCATATATACAGACTCTTCTTCAACCGGCAGACTAAGTGTAACTTGCCTTTCTCACAAAATTTTTCTAACTGCTCCATGTACAACTTCTCCTCTAAATTATGGTGGAAGAATATCGTCTTCATGCCCATCTACCCAACCTCTAAGTTGAAATTGGATGCTAACGCTAGCACCACCCAAATAAATGATAACTTGGCGACTGGGGAAAAGATCGCATCGAAATCAACGTCCTTCCGCTGACCGTAGCCTATAACTACCAGCCTTTCTTTTTATCGAGGGCGAGTAGCATCATCCGCCTGCTTCACTCTAAATACCCATCGATTCTTCAAAGCCTTCTTGTCCATTGACAATCGCACCATCTCATAAGTAGAGTTTTCCTGTAGGGAACTCGTCTCCTCCTACATATATGGCTGCATCTACTACTGTATGTGTTTATCTTCCATAGCCTCTTTAAAATTTTGGGCTTTCCTTCGTCTGTCAGTAGCACATACTCATCTGGTGAGTATCTCGAAGATTGTCGATACTATCTCTTTATCCTCCTCAATGGAACTTCTAGTGTTGGCTGTATACGAACAGCCTCCTCTCCTTCAAGAACTACCTCCTCGGTATGCTCAACCTCCTAAGGGTCACCCTGACCACCATCAACAGACTGATGATCAAGGTTGGGAGCATATCCATGTACTGGCTCCCCCATAAATAGATCCTCTTCAGTATCCTCTGGAAATGGCTCAAACCGAAATGACTCTAACTCAAGCAATTTCTTAGCCTCAAAAGACATCTCAGAATCCTGAGTGTTAATCATGGTATGATCCTTGATGAATACTATGTCCCTGCATCTATAGAGCTTTCTTCCAACCGGGTCATAGAGTCTATAGCCAAACGCATACCGACAATAGCCGACAAAGACGCATTGTCTCATCTTCAGCTCAAGTTTGGATCTATCGTTCTTCGGTATATGCACGAAAGCCATACAACCAAATACTTGCAGGGGACTGTATGATGTGTCATGCCCAAGTCCCAAAATAAGTAGGGCCAGGTATACGTACACATGCCAGTTGTACGAACAAGTATAGGAACCCAACTTAATGGACCTAACCAGTCATAGTACGCTGTAGAATATAACTAAGACACAACATCTCAGGCAGGTAATAATCTAGTCTCATCTACGTACAAATATCACAGAATAGGAAACTGAATGAATATATAAAGTCTCAGAACCCAATACAAATAAAGTCTAGTGGAGAACAATCCACGATAATAAAGTATGAAAGAATACTGAAAGAAGTACAACTAGACAATAATAAAATAGTACGGGCGTCAGCTAACTAGATAAGGACACCCAAGACACTAAGCAACTATCATCCATAATGCTCAAGAAAACTCATGTGGCTCCACCTCAAGGTCCTCGTCAGCAAAATCTCTAACTCCTTAGTCTGTCAGGTACAAGTGTCATGACCCACATCCGGAATAAGGGTACGAGTACGTGGGTACGTCTAGCCTACGTCGCAGCATCGACGGTAGAACGTTGTCTAAGTCACAATACTACCTATCACATCTTACAAAGATATATATAACCTGTCAATGATCTCAACTCCATAAGGGGGACAAGGTGAATATAAATATGACAATAATAACCATACCCAATCACATAATTCTATAAGGAAGACACTACCATAAAAAGTCAAATTAGCAAAGTCTAAAAACGTCGCTAAATAACCAAAAAACGTCGCTAAGTACGTTTAGCGACGTAATTAGCGACGTTTTAAAGAAGTCGGAAAAAAGCAAGTCGCTAAAATAAAAAATATCGCTAAACGTCGTTATGCCGACGTTTTTTAGCGACTTTAATGTGTCGCTAAATTTAGCGACGTTTAGCGACACAGCGTCACTAATTAGCAACGTTTATTAACATCTCTAAACGTCGCTAATTAGCGACTTATATAGCGACGTTACACCGACCTCTTTAATGACCTGGCAATACTGTCACGTCAGCATTTTGCGACGTACAGCGACGATTTTAGCGACTTCTTTAGCGACGTCATTAGCGACGTGTAACAGCATCGCTAATTAGCGACGTAGTTAGCGACGTATATGAACGTCGCTAAACGTCGCTAAAATGGCAAGTATCAGTCATGAGTTGTAAACCAAAATATATTAGGAACTGTGTGAATATCAGTGAATTAAGACAGTACTATCTGTGTTGTGTGTTGGTCTTAATGTGCTCAGAGATAGGGAGAGTGTGTGTGTATTATAATTCAGTGTGTTTGAGTTTGTACAGGAACTGTGTATTATATTGCAACTTGTATCATTGAACTGGAAAAAAATAGGGAAAAATAGGCACTGAACACTCAACACCGGTAAAATAACATATTTAATATGAATAATATAATAAAATTTGAAGAAAAGAAAGCATCCAGCAAATCTTATCGTAAAGAATATGGCAAATTTATATCCATACAATCGCATCCTAAATAATAAAAAAATATAAATATCCAGCAACTAGTTATACTACTGCAGTCTCCTTAACCATAAACAACCGCTGCAACCGTGGCGTCAAAGGCAAGTAGTGCATCGAATCGGTAGGCTTCCTTGCACCGACAGACTTTCCTCTAACAGTGGCCTTGTAGCAATCAGCACCACAGAATCTGCACGCATCTTCATCCTTATCGTCTTTGTAGTACAACATGCACCCGTTGCGACATGTATCGATTTTCTCGTATCCCATCCAAAGCAATCTCACCATCCTCTTAGAACGATAGAAGTCTTTAGGCAACTTTGCACCCTCGGGCAAGATCTCTATAATCAAATCGAGCAGTCGATTATAGCATTCTTGTGACATGTTAAAATCGGACTTGATGCTCAATAATCTTGTAACCACCTCCAACGGTGAATGATCATCACAACCAGGATATAGTGGAGTCCTTGCATTCTCCAACAACTCCATAAACTTTGCATCATCGACATTCGGTGCCTCCTCAGCTGCATCATAATTATCCGGATTGAAACTAGGTCCCGCCGCATCATAATTGTCCGGATTAAAACTAGGCCCCGCCGCATCATAAACTATGTTCACCAACCCGTCGTCGTAAGCATCGTGGTCGTGGACATCCATATACGGCTCCACATAGGGCTCCGACTCCGATGCTAGAGATACAAGTTCTCCGTGCGCGGTCCACTGATAGTAATTTGGCGTGAAGTCCTTCGAGTACAAATGATATGTAACTTCCACTTCTGGATGATATTTCCTGTTGCGACATCTCACACACAGACACTTAATTTTGGTACCGTCCATGTACTGAGGTAACGCCTTGGCGAACTGCAGGAACTGCTGTACACCCTCAATGAATTCATCCTGCACACCGCATATGTCATCAGGATGACGGTTGTACATCCACGAACGATGACGCAGATAGTAATTCATATCCATTTCTAGATACTTCTGCAAAAATGACAGTATGTATCATATAAATTATTACATACAGTGGTTTATCACCTAACTTCATAACTTAACCGTACTATAAAAATCATAACTGATATAATACATACTTTCATTTATCAAAGTCTAAAATAAGAAATATTCAAAATAACTGACTATTTATCAAAGTCTAAAATAAGCAATACTTTCATTTCATAACTGATATAATACATACTTTCATTTATCAAAGTCCAAGAGCCCTAGATATGGAATATAAATTTTAATGATTGTTTTGAAATGATAAACAGGGTTAACTAGTTAATGGTGATATTTCTAAGCCACTTCTAGATCCATACTAGTTTATACTAGTCAATACTAGGTTAATACCTTGCTACACTATGTCTTCTAGGTCGTACTAAGGAATTCTAGTTTATACTAGTTAATGCCTAGCTAATACTAGTTATTACTAAGTATACTAGTTAATATTAGCTATACTAAATACTACTAGTATAACTTAACTAATATCCTACCTTACCCCAACTCACATCTTAGCTCATAAATGTATGTCACAATAATACCTTGGTCCCAGTCACTTGTTACTCCCACTTGATACTGGACTACTAGGATATTCTGCTTTGATATTAAGTACTCTACTATCCACACTGAGAGCTTCTTACCTGAATACTCTGCACTCCCAAACTGCAACCCCTTGGCCTGGCACCTTGCACTTCATCCTTATACTTGCTCACTGGACTACAACCTATAGCAGTCACTCCTCCCTGATACCACAGTATCAGTTCACTTCACAGCACTGTTGTGCTCTAATTGAACTGCACTGCACTGATCACTCTTGCCAATTAAATCCCTGATACCACAGTATCAGTTAAGTGTTGTATTGGCATGCAACAAGTGACCTGTGAACACCTATCCAATACTTGGCTATACCTTAACCCAAACACATGCATGCAGACCCTAACTAAGTCTGCAACCTCTGATACTTTGCACTGCTGCTGTAGTGGCTAAATCTTCCCTTCACTTAGTTGTTTCCAACTGCCCTTAGCTACTGCCATGGCTCACAGCAGTGCTTGTTGCTGCCTTGCCATTGCACAAGCATGCATGTGTTTGATGCTGCTCAAGTGTGCACCAACACTCTCCCACTGCAGAAGATGACAGGAACCAATTCCCTCCTCACAGTGCTAACCCGACACCACTGCAATATATTGCCAGCTTGCCTATTGCACTTGGCCAAACTGAATTGAGTTCAGTTCCTGAAGCCTCATAGTTCAGTAGTGACACCCACACATAACTCGACTCTTCTACCCTCTCCCACATCAAGCACAGCTAGAAGACACTATACTATGAACACCAACACAGATAACAGTAGCTATATACCTATCTATATATATATCGAGATACACCTATATATGCATATACTCTCTCATATGCAAATAGATAATACACTAATTTACATATACATATTATATGATACTCTAAGGCATAAATAGACACACACACACACAACCACTAGTCCAATTCACAAACATTTGGTGTGCAACACCAAGATACTCTAGGATACATCCTCCATACACCACACCACCATGATACCAACCCTCAATTCACATGGACACATCCAATTGTTCAAATATTGTATGAATAAACTAATAGTTGACAATATTAAATAAAATAGATGTATAGGAATCAATCCTGATCAAAAACCCTAACCCTAACCCCAGGTCAAAAAACCTAACCCTAACCCTAGGTCCTGATCAGTGTTTGTGTCTGTGTGTGTGTGTGTGTGTCGTGTCGTGTCTGTGTCAGTGTCAGTGTCTGTGTGAGTGTGTGTGTGTGTGTGTGTGTGTGTGTGTGTGTGTGTGTGTGTATGTCGTGTGTGTCTGTCAGTGTCTGTGTGTGTGTGTCGTGTCTGTCAAGTGTGTGTTGTGTCAGTGTCACATATGTGTCCTGTGAGAGAGAGAGAGAGAGAGAAAGAGAGAGTTAGGGTTTACCTAGAGCTCGAGGAGGAGGAGGGGGATGCCAGAGTAGCCGCAGCCGTGGAGAGCCGGTCGCCGGAGAGGGGGGAATCGAAAGTTTTCGAAAATTTCGACAGATGGGGAAAAAAACTGAGCCCTAATTAACCAAAATTTAGCGACGTTTAGCGACGTCAAATAACAACGTTGCTAAAATAAGCTTTAGCGACGTCAAATACGTCGCTAAACACGTTGCTAAATATTTTTAATATATACGTCGCTAAATATGTCGCTAAACGTCGCTAAATGTCGCCATTTAGCGACATCTAGTGACGTTTTTACATGGAGTCGCTAATTTACCTTTCATTAGCGACGTTTTTACATGGAGTCGCTAAAATGCGTCACTAATCCCGCTTTTTCTAGTAGTGAGAGAAATGGCACGATAATGATATAAAGAAAAAGATAAGTCAAAAAATATATGCATCACACATCCACGAGTCTAGATTCTAAACATCAACATAAGAAATCCAAATAAAATATATAACTCAAAGTATCTCAAGTCTGTAATCCAACCACAAATGAATGCTAAACTCTAAGTCTCTGCTAATGGATCCAATACAGGAATGGGATCCTCCTGAAGCTCCTGGGTGAAATCCTCGTCTACTCTGGGTCCGTAATAAGTGGAGCAGAAAGCCTCGAGATCCTCTTAAAAATGTTATCCAGTCAGGATTGGAGCGATGTACATAAACTAACAGCAGTTCCATTAATTTAGCCAAGACTATAAAACAGTAATCAATAAAAATACAAGATTGAAGAAATATTGGACGATAAGAAAATTAGTACGCAGATAATTATCTCACAGGTAATAATGAACTGTAAATAAACAAGAAAATAATTGTATCAGCAGGTATAAACTGGAAGGAGATATGAATAACTACTAAGTGCCTTAAAATATTAATTATTATATAATCAGCTTGGGACGTATCAGGCTCTGTCATATATGATTGACTATGCACAAGTACAGTAAGGGATCACGCCAATCAAGTATGATTGACTATGCACAAGTACAGGTAAGGGGATCAGGCCAATCATATATGAGGAGCTATGCACAAGTAATAAGATCAGGCTACACCCTCGTGTAGTGAGGGTGAGCTATGCACAAGTAAGTGGTGTATGATCACATAATCAACTAATACTTTCCCATCCCCGGTTAGTACAATGGATCCAATCATGACTTCTCATGATCGGTATCTATGATACTAACCCGTGTATCCACTGTGTCAAGAATCAAGCATAACACTACATACTAGAATCATAGTAATCGTCAAAATAAGAAAACTGTTAGAGAATGTACTCGCTTGTGGTCCTGAGCAATGTGTGAGGATCGATGACCAAAATGGAGTCACAAGACCTAAATATCAAATATAATAGGATTAAAGAGTGTAAAGAAATGAATATCTAGCTAGGATGATGCTTCTAGGCTATTTCTAGGTTTTCTAGCTATTCTAGTTAGTACTTAACTAATTCTAGTTACTATCATATACTATATATTATTAGTGTATAACACTTATATATATATTCTAGTTAGTATCTAATATTTATCAATACATTAATACACTGTCATACCCACACAATACTTGTGATTTGATACATTACTGATACCCTTGGTACCAGTCAAATACATAAGTCTGATTGTTGTTACTGCACATCCATGTGTACAGGTTGAAATAGACTTCCTTCAGATCTTATAGCCTCTAATATTCATCAACAGCTACATGTATGGGTTTCTCCAATAAGCATTTTGCAAAAAATTATAAGAAGAGTAGTGGTGGCATTGTTGAAGTTGATAGGACATAATATAATAAAATAGTATTTGTGATAGTTTGTAGCAATGCTCAAAGGAAAAATCACTAAGTGTCTCAAAGTTGTGTGTTTACCATCACTGGGCATAGCACTCTTGATAAGTGAAAATTCCTATTAATACTCAAAGTTAGTTGCGACTGTTGTTCTAAACTCGATGGTTGCACAACTGATATCAAATGGAGGTCAACTACAAATTGGATGCACTGTTGCTGCCAAATATAGCCAAAACCCGACTATCCATAGGGACAGTCCACACAACCCGACCCTTGCCTTACTATCATAGTCCTCCTTACTTTGTTGAATGATTCCACACTCCAGATTCTACATCTAATGCATCTGATATATGATCACTAGTCTTGGTATTTAAATCACCTACGATACTATGATACACTCTCCACACTTGGATACACACAACCATATCTACATTTGCACACCTTGTGCAATGCAACATCAAACACACTATGGCAACATCCTACCTCACTCACTGCTACTCTAAGCTAACCCGACACCACTGCAACATTCCCCCATGTCTCATTCACATAGGAAACCCGACCATCTTCACTTGACTGTGCAAATAACACACATGTGCACACCACCACAGTCCCTCATACACACTGCACAGTCCAGTGGCACAACAGATACCAAACACTTAAGTATATATATATATATATATATATATATATATATATATATATATATATATATATATATATATATATATATATATATATATATATATGCAAAGATGTATATATTAAGTTAATTACCTATACACATGTATACATTTACATCTATATTAGAATGCATAATACTAATGGTCAATACAACAAATACCTAAGGTGCACAAGTCATAATACTCTCATAGTGTTATGATACACCATTAACCAACATGTCCAATAATAAATATACCTATCAAATATAACTATATAAATCTAATATAACTAGTTACAAAGAACAATAGAGGAAAAAATACACCTATAGAACAAAACCCCCAATATAGAGCCCCGTATCACACCATATATGCCCTACTCGTATCCATTTGTAGACACGAAACTACTCCCTCATGACCAATCTAACTCTAATTAGGTCTACCGAATCTAATGACAAACACTTGGTGTCTCATTCTCGGATCCCCTCCCCCCCCAAATGGACACCAAACTCAATGTAAAAATTTTAATAAGGGTCAATATGACTCCAAACTCCTTCCAATGGATACCCCTAATGTATGGGTGCATTCTAAATGACTAATTACCCTATTTAGATGCAATTAAAAGAGCTAAACTTAGATTTTATCTATTGGGAGATATATTCCCAATACAAAGCCAATAGGACACGTTGTGGACACAAACACCAAGCCAAACTCCTTATTCTCCAAGCTCCTTGCACCCACTAGCTTCTAATCTCCTTAGATGGTGAGGATGAAAGAATTTGTGAGGATTTTGTGAAGGATTTGATGGAGGAAGAACTTTGGAGAAAGAACCCTAATTAGGAAAGAGGTGGATGAAGAATGAGAGAAAGGAGAGTGTCCCCCTTTCTAAACTAGGGTCGGCCCCCTATTCTCCTCCCTCAAGCCATGTACAAAGACCCATATGCCCCTATTACTTTGTCATGAAAAAATAATTAAGGGTGGAAGCTTCTCTTCTTAATAAAGATTAAACCTAATCACTAATTAATGAGATTGGCTAGCTAGTTTGGGTCCAATGTGACTAGTCCCATAAATTGGTTTAGTTTTCATGCCAAGTTGGTTAGGTCCACTAGGGTCTTGTCTAGTCAATTAGTCTAATCACTAACCATTAATAACATATTAGCCATATAATATAGCATGCATATTTATATAACTAAATTTTATAACTCAATAAATTTAATAATTCTAAAATAACAAAAATACTCCTATTCTAGAAATTTGGTAGTGACAACAAGTGCTCATCTGGATCTGGAAAAGGTGCCAGGTCCTCAGAGGGACATAACAAGTACATAAAAAATCAACTTGCATAAAAGTAAAGCAATAAACAATAAATAGGATAACTAAACCATTTATGTGATATGCACTCGAGACATCTCTAGTGGCGCATGAGGGGGAAGAAATAGAAGAACCGGTCATCCCACCAGGCGTTCAATATAACTGGGGGGTACACAATTTACAAAGTAAGAAACATAAATCACATTCGTTCACTAGTATATTCTTCCCTCCCAATGTACTATCCGAACAGTTTATGCGGTACAGACATAATGTAATGATGCCAATAAAATCTAGGAACTAAACTAACATCAACTACTAATACAAGATGCGAACTCACGAATCAATGGCCAGTCAATACGCTTATCCATGCACTCTCTCACTCAGTGAACATGTTGAACAAGTGTCAGGTCAGAAGTACCATGTACCTTCACAATATACCAGATAAGTCTACTACTCTAAGACGCATTCACACAACTAACAAATAACAATTAGGCATAATATAATTGAATAATACAATTAAACAAGGTGTACTTGCCTTCCGAGCCAAACAGCGAGCACAACAAGTCCGATCTGGAGCTCTCCACATAAAAGTCTCGAACACATACCAATTAATTATTAAACTAATTAGACTCTAATTTTCTAGTCAAATTAGGTTATTATCTAGTTATTAATTATGCATTGGTTGCACATGCAAATAGCTACCAAGCAGAATATTACTAGTCATTAAATATTTTCAAAACTATTTTTAAATCATTAATTATTAAAATTTATTAAATATAAATTATTTATAATTATATGAAAATAACCAACCCAATATCATTGCATGCAAAAAGTCTCTACGGACGACAACTAGTGATTCCTAGCAACTACGCTACGTAGTTTATGCATGCAACTATCCTATTTGCATCAAAAAATCAATAAATAATAAAATAATACATTAAATATTTTTTAATAATAATATAATAAATTTTAGAATTTATTTACATAGTCAAAATATGGCAACGTTCAAAGAACTACAACTAGTATTGATGCACTGTGTTCGTGTCTAGATTGTTCAACAACTAGGAGTAGTTTTGTACATAAAAATATGGTTTCACATGCATTAAAATATTTCTAATAACTACCTAACATTAACATGGTTCTACATGAGTTTTATATCGTGAAAAATAAGAAGAAAATTTGAAGTTGGAAAACTGGCGTGTACGCGATTATGGCGGGGACATTCTTCGCCACTACGGCCAAACGGAGTACCAAACAGACTCTAAACTTCGCGCCACTTGACAGGGTTCTAGGGGACTTCAAATAGATGAAGAAAATTTGATTTTGGAGGGGTTTTGGTAACTTTTTATAGCAGCAGTAAGTAGCAGTAGCAGTCGACCTAATATGGGAGTGTTCGGGTGAAGGATTGGCCTTGGGGTTAGCCTTGGGGTGCTCGTGGGGGTGAGGGAAGGTGTGGGAATGGAGGAGTAAGAGGAGATGTTAAAAAAAGGGAAGAAGATGTTTTTGTGGTCGTTCATAAGAGAGGAGAGGCGGCTAGGGTTAGGTAGAGGAGAGGGTTGCATGTTTATATATACTTGTTTGTTGGGCTTTTGGGTGTTGGTCACTTGGAGTTGTGTTGGGCCCAAAAGGGACTTGTGTATAAGGGTCATAAGGGTTTGTTAGTCTTCTAATGATCCTTGGCCTATTATATAATTAATTATTTTAATCTAAACAAAGTGCACAAAAGATATGCAACATGCGTTTCTGAAATGGAAAATGAATATTTAAACTAGGATTTGAACCATGTGATATTTATGAAGTATGTAGGGATTTAAATGAATGGGACACCCTTAATATGAATATTTTAGGTCTAGTTAGGCTCATAGATGTGAAGTTGATTAGATAAAAAAGATTGATGTTGCACATTAAAATCGTACGCAACGACAAAATGCTAAATTATCAATATCTAGATTTTACGTCACGAAAGTTGTGCGACAAAAATGAAGCATAGTGATGCGAATTTATAATGAGTAACATTCAATCCATGAACCTAATTTAGCTCGTCTAAGTCAAGTATGCAAAGTTGGTCGGAAGGTAAGGGCTAGTGTTGTACTAAAATCTCAAGACCATAGCAAAAAGTGTCTATAGTTCAATAAATTATCAAATAAATATTTAAATTAAATAAATAAATAAATTCTAATTACCAAAATAATCTTATATAAAAATCAGGGGGCTCACAATCTACCCACCTTAAAAGAATTTTGTCCTCAAAATTTAATATCTTCAATAATAAAAATTCTATCAACTTTTAACTCAAAAAATAAAATAATCATGGGGTCAAATCATTGGTTGTGACTTCACAAGATAATCAGAATTAAATTTTTATTCTCAAAACGTAAAAAATTTAAATTAAATCTTCAAAATTAGGCCACTTCAATATTTAAACTCCTCAAATTTAACTTAGAACTAATTCTCACTTTAAAAATTATTATTATTCTACTCGTTCAAATTTTATTAAAATCCTTAAATTTAAATTTTAAGTCAAATCTCATCAAATTCTGCAAATTTGAAATCTCACAAAATTTAAATATTTCAAGCTACTTCAAATCAAAATTTATATCCATCATCATAATCTCCTTAAAATTTAAACACAATTCCAAGCATATCATAATATTAAATTTCCAACTCTTTATTTAAATTCATGTTTATCCTAGAAATCTAAACTCCAAAAAAAAACTAAATTCATCAAATATTTCAAATTTAAATTCAAATTCAATACATCATAATCGCCTTAAAATTTAAATAACTAAATTTAAATCTAAATTTGATCTATCATTATCTCCTCAAAAATTTAAATAACCAAAGCTCATTCAATCTAATCTTATTCCAAAATTAAAAAAAATTGAACTTCGTAGTCTTCAAATTTTAAACTAAATTTCCATTCTCAAAATCTCAATTAATCATTTATTTCTTAAAATTAAAACTTTAACTCGAATCCTTAAATTAATTAAAAAAATTCTTCTAAATCCATCCTATAAAAATTCAAATTCAATTCCCATATGCTTATCCTCACAGTCAAATCTATATCTTTAAGTTTTTTTCACATAATCTCAAAGAAATTCTAAATTTTCTTCAAAAAAAACTTAAGGACAAAAGCACTCAAATATCTCTATCATATTATTCTTAATTATTTTCTTAACCACCATCTAAGAGTTTCACCTTCAATAAAAAAAAATTTACTATAATTTGAATTTGACATTTATAATTTCTACAAATTCTACCCACCTTAGAACAAAATACTATATCAAAATTTAAGTTTTCACAAGTTTTTTTATCTTCCAAAAGAATTTTCATAAGTTCCTCTAATATCAGTTATTCTCGAAAACTTTTAATCCAACTATGTACCTATAGTTTTTATTTTATTTTAGCATATACATATATTCCTCCCTATCTTTAAAAGTATATTAAAAATATAACAAGCAACTAATAATGCAATATATATAAGGAATATTTATTTCTAACAATTTTCTAACTTATACCAAGAACGGGTGTTCATCTCTCCGAAATAAGGGGAGAAGAGAAACAATAATAGTGATGTCAAGGGAAATAAGCGATTACAATTGCGAAGGTCAAGCGAGATAATCGAATTCAATGAGAAAATTGTTAAATCGGTTGTGGATTGAGTTCCTATCTTGGTATATTCCTATTCGCAAGCTCGTATCAATATAGTTATGTAACCAATACGATATGCTCTGACCTGTATAGAGGGCAAGTATATTTCTCTAATAAGCTAAGTCAACTATATCTCAATCCACACAAAATAGTCATATGAAGAGCGAACCAAGTGCACTAATGTTGATCAGACTATAATACATTGATTCTAATTAGACAATGTATTAGTGGGTATCCCCAATAACACATGTCATGAACAAGCTCGATGAAAGAATAAGCTTGCAAAACTAGGCTATAATAGCGGCATAAGTCAAGATAGTCCAAAATATAAGTACGTGAGATTATGATGAATAAAAGTACAAATATTCAAATTTATTAAGAATCTAAGACTCGTCCGGTGTTTGTATCTCCACAGTTGTCATACTAACTTCTTGTCTAAGTCTATGGTTGACCAATTAGGGTTCAGTCCGCTAGGATTCTACAGTCTTGGCAAACACCATCTCCTTATACTAGCATATATTTTGGTGTCGTTCAATTATACCTTATTAGTGTAGCTTAATAACTATAGAATTCTAGGACACGCTACCCAACTTACAAAGATTTAACTAGTAATGTAATTGCTTTATGGAGATTCTACAAAATAGCCTTGTTCTTGTAAATAGACTAGAAACTCTTATTAAGGTATATAAGGAAAAGATCTTGGTACTATTAGGGTATCCTAGTGCATTATAAAACTTTATAAGGTGATAGTCATCATTAACTCTTACTTATAATCAGTGCTTATAGAACAAAAGGTGTTAATATTGAGAATAGAGAAGTTGCTTGCTCGCAACGTGAGGGAGAATATAATCTGTATTACGATATATTGATGAAGGTTATATGATTTGGAACTAAAGGATAATTACAAAATTATATTATAACCTAAATGAAAACTCAACATAACAAGTTCTAACAATTATCAACAAAATCAGAATTTAAGATTAATCAAACCATAATCCTATCAAACTATAATCCTATCATAAAAGAAATTACTTGGCCTGAAGTTAGAGGGGTAAGGTGGTTGGAAGATAAAAAAAAATTAGTCATCGCACAAAATAACGAACATCAAAGTTAAGGTTATGAGAAAATAAGATGTAAAAGTAAATAAGGCTCTTGATGATAATGTGATTTGTTAAGAGGAGATGGTATGCAAGTTATCGAGGTCGGGGTATGATCCAGGAAGGATTTCAATTATTTCCTAGGTGAAAATGATTGGAGAGCATGACAAGGGATCTATGATTGATAGAAGGAATAAGTAACGTAAGTGGATATCATGGTGTCATAAGAGAAGGTGATATGCTAGTCTCCGTGTTCATGGTATGGTCAAGAAAAAAAAGGTTCTAGTCATTTACTATGTTCAATTATTTAAAGATCTAAGACAATTGATCTATAATTGGTGGATAGTTAACTCAAGATGGGAAAGCATATACACAGTTGGATGATAACATATTTCCTAAGAGGAGATGATATTCGCGAGGATATGATAGTCTTCTAGGTTGGCACGATTTAAAAATAGAGTCAAATCCTTGCAATGGTTAGATGTTTAAAGTAACGATAGGGAAGTTATAATAAAGGAAAGATAGTTACCCAAGGTTGGATGATATGGCACTGTCGGTGACTTAGGAATACTCAAATATGAATCAGTGATGATCATAAATTCAAGGAGATCTACTAGGCTGAAGATAGGATACCCTTGCTCCTACTAAGGTATTGGTTCATTCCACTTGATTTCCTAAGATACTGCTCTGCTAATACCAAGACAAGAATCTAAATTTATAATTCTCATATATTATCTCACTATTGAAGTTAGTTTTAGTCCGAATATCCACCAATAAATTTCTATTGGTTCCTCAATACTAGGGTCAAACAATATGGTCAAATTTTTAACTAACCTTAGTAGTTTATACTACGCTCAAGTAATACCTAAATATAACAAAGGATAATGGTCAATAAACTTACAGGTGCTGGATGTTAGGGCTTATTTAGGTATACTAAACTTTTGGAAGCTGTCAATATTCTAATTCGTTTTCTTAGTAGGTATGCTATCATAATTATCTTCTAAACCTAACAATAAGGATCCCCATATTCTGGTAGAAGCCTATACTCAAGGAACTATTAGAGGAGTACATTTATCCCTCCAAAATAGGGAGAGGTAAGAAAATGGTTATAGTGACGTCAAGAAAATTAAGAGAATACAATTTTGAAGGCCAAGGAAGGTAGTCGAGTTCAAAGAATTTGAAACAAAATTAAGAAAGTTAGTCAAATAAGTGGATAAGATCCTATATTCTAATCCTAGTTACAGGCTTGCTCGGTACAGTGACGTAACCAAAAAAATATGATCTCGACCTGCATGGGCCACCACTAAAAATATGTCACGTTCCAGTCCTAAAATACGTAGGTCCAGGTATACGTACACATGTCAGCTGTACGAACAAGTATATAAATCCAATTTAATGGACCTAACCAATTGTAGTACGCTGTAGAATATAACTAAGACACAACATCTCAGGCAGGTAATAATCTAGTTCTATCCATAAATATCACAGAATAGAAAACTGAATGAATAGATAAAGTCTCAGAACCTACTACAAATAAAGTCTAGTGGAGAACAATCCATGATAATAAAGTATGAAAGAATACTGAAAGAAGTACAAGTAGACAATAATGAAATAGTTCGGGCGTCAGCAAACTAGATAAGGACACCCAAGACACTAAGCAACTATCATCCATAATGTCACATCCCAGTCCCAAAATACCGAGGGACCAGACACGTAGCAATGGCCAGAACCACAATCCAATGGACAAACCCAATTTAATGGACCCATTAGAGTGTACTTAAGCTGTAAAATAATAATACAGGTGTTTGTGGTAGAAAACGAAAAGAATGAAAGATGTATTCAAGACGGGGTTTATACAGGACCCGTGTTCTTTTTGTTTACAAACAAACTTGTATAATGTAATCCTATACGAGGATGTGGGAGTACAATTTATTTAATCTGGGTATAAATTGCTATAGGTGTCTGATCTGCAGTCGATCACTTTAGCCTTTGGACCACACGATGGTGAAGAAGCGCCGTAGAAGACAGGAAGCAGCCTCGGAGGTTGCAGAAAAGGGTGGATGCACGATGCCCAGGTCGCCGATCCCTATCCTTTGCCCGAGCTCCGGGTTCCTCTCTCTCTCTCTCTCGATCTCCTCTCTCCCTGCTCGATCTTCAATTGTTCGACCTCTTCTCTGAGTCTACAATTGTTCGATCTTTTAATTTGTCGACCTTTTTCCCCATTGATAGGGGTCTCTATTTATAGAGTTTTGGTGACAGTGACCACTCAGTTGGTATAAAAATCGAGGAGTGGACAACACAGCACCCTTTTACATGACGGTTAAAGTAACCAATGCCTGCGTATAGATGATCTTTTGAATGAGCGTGTGACGCGGGTCCAACTAAGGGACACAATGCGTACAATTGCTATAAAGATCACGGGGTAAAAGCCACGTAGGTAGGTATCCCCCGTGTAGAAGAGGTGGGCGTAAAAGCCGATGTATGTCATCGTGGCATAGAAGCCGGGTGGGCGTAGAAGCCCGATAGACATAGAAGCCGAACAGGCGTTGAAGTCAAACAGGCATGGAAGCCGAACAGGCATAGAAGCCGAGCAGGCATAGAAGCCGAACAGGCATAGAAGCCGAATGGTCGTAGAGACTGAGTGGGCGTTGAAGCCGAACGGGCGTTGAAGCCGAACAGGCATAGAAGCCGAGCAGGCATAGAAGCCGAATAGGCATAGAAGCCGAATGGTCGTAGAGACTGAGTGGGCGTTGAAGCCGAATAGGCACAGATCCTGGGCGTAGAAGCCGCAGTGTACCGTGCCAAAATGCTGATGTGGACGTCTTTAGCCGAAATCACGGCTTTTGAAGATATAACCAAATCCCTTGCATTAAATGCAGAGATCCGCCATCATTCTGTGCATTAAATGCGGAGGTGTGTTTTTGAAGGTCTGCAGCTCTCCTGTGTGTTCGTCGCAGAGATGTGCCTCGAGAAGGCTATTACCGCCTTGTCCGCCAATCGCAGAGACGTGCCTTGAGCCCTGCGCAACGTGCAGCTTTTAACGTGGCAGGCGGTTTGTCCGCTGTGGAGCGTAAATAGCTCACGTCTGCCCGTATAAAACAAGGCGGTGTATCCCCTTGCACGCGAAAGAGCGATTTATGCTGAGGGGACCTCAGTGAGCGACGGCTTGGTGACATTTTAACCAAATCCTCTGCATTAAATGCAGAGATCTGCCATCATACTGTGGAGCGCGTCCCGAGGGGTCTGCCACCATTTTCAGCCGTCGTCTGGGTAGCCGTACAGCACTTTTTGTCAGAAGTCAGGGGTCAGATTCACTGCGTGACTTGACAGGTTTGTTTCGGGGAAGACGAAGCGTTCCTCGTACGCTTTAAGCTACTTTGAGAGCGGCTGAGTTTTACGCCATGGAGGCGATAAAGAACTATGTTTATGTTGGGGCGGCCTGGACGTACCGTACTTACGCGGATGGTCCTTTGAGCTCATTTTCACGCTGTATTTGGCGGAAGGGCTCTGTTGCATGTTCGACGGCTCTGGAGGCTTCTGCTTACGCTGCTATGTATTAAGATGCCGCGTAGATCCTCCCAGCGTATTTTTCATGCTTCTACAAGACCCCCTTCAAAGCTTTTAAATTCCTCGGAATTTGAAATGCTTTGAATGAAGCATGAATGGCCCCTCGTAACTCGAAACGTTTCTGAGTGGAGCGTTGAAACGGTCAAGTTTGACGCGTTCTTTTAGGCCGGTCTTGATGGAGGATTTATTGGGGGTAGGTGTGACCTCGCTTGCCTATAAAAGGGCTGAGGAGTTAACCTGTTTCTTCCCATATTTCCTTTCACCATGCTGAGATGATCGCCGGAGTTCGTCGGATCGACCTGAGGAAGAAGAAGACCATGTTCTTCCAGCATGTAAGGAGCCGAAAAAGACGGCGTCTTCGAGCAAGTGTCCATTGCAACGATGGATCATGGAAGGATATCTTAGCCTCCCTTGCTCGGGATAATCAGCAACTTCATATGGCGTTGCACCAGGAGAAAGGAAGGGTCGCATTGGACCAGACAGCTTGCAGACTGTTTATTTCTTTCTGAGACCCCTGCGGACGAGATCAGACAAACCGTAATCTGTCGTCCTGATTGAGTTGGGTTTAAAGAAACCTCAACTGGATCGGCCATGGCGAATGGAGGATCTTCTTGTTCATGACTGTGGTGGTCATGAACAGCCATGGAAGCAGAGGAAGACCTTTGTAGAGGGGATTTCCCTCATATGTGATCACGAAAATGAAGAAAAATCCCTTGTAGACAGGATTTCCCTCATATGTAATTGTGATTTTAACTTTAAATAAAGCCGTCTTTCTTCTCTGCATATGATCGTCTTTGCCATACGTTGCTGTGAAGTCTGAATATGTGTAGCTTCGACACGTCTGATTCTGTACGCCGACTCTGATAGAAAGAGTATTAGGTCCTGTCCATAGAACGCTGTTGAGCATTTTTTTGAACATTTGGAACTGTCATGTTGCTAGGACTGAGGGACCGCGTAGAGTTTCTCTGATGAACAGAACTTTTTGTTCAGACTTCGTCTTCAAGAATGATCTCTCGAAAATCCCTTGGAACAGGGTCGAGGCTTTGGCCGTCAAAAACTGAATTGTCATCTTGATAGACGAGATGTTCAGACTGAAGTCTGGATGAACCTCCAATTTTGACCCGAGAAGAGTAATTTCTTAATGTTTGAACTCTGCATGCTTCGGATACTTGGGATGCTTTGGGTCAAGAACGAGTATCTTCTATGTGAACTCTTTGTAATTGACCGCTTGGAGAACTCGTCCGGATACACGGAAAGTCAGAGATCCGTAGTGTAGATGAGCTGGGAATCCTGAGTTCATAGCTTATTGAGCGTAGAAAGCCATCGAGCCTGAGATCATGGGTTTGTATCTGCTAAGCGTGAAGTCGTAGGTTTGTAGCCTCTCGAGCATGAAAGCTACTGAGCACAAAAGGCATCCAGGCATAAAACCATAGACTTGTAGCTGGCGAGCGTAAAACCGTAGATCCGTTGCTGTCGAGCGTAGAAAGCCCCTTAGCGTAGAACCGTAGATTCGTAGCCTGTTTAGAGAAAGAAATCTTCGAGCGTAGGGTCTGTGGACCTGTTGCTTCCGAGCGTAAACTAAACGCCACCGAGCGTGAGATCGTAGGTTTGGTAACTGCTGAGCTTGAAGTCGTAGGTTTGTAGCCTCTCGAGCATGAAAGCTACTGAGCACAAAAAGGCATCCGGGCGTAAAACCATAGACTTGTAGCTTGCGAGCGTAAAACCGTAGATCCGTTGCTGTCGAGCGTAGAAAGCTCTTTAGCGTAGAACCACGAACCTGCTTTGCACGAAAACTCTTTCGAATTTGCTGACTGTCCGTCTTCCGAGAGTAGTGGGCTGACGTAGCATCCAATCATAACCAACTATTAATTGCGAGATTTGGTTATGGTTTCGAGAAATCCGTCCGAGGATTCGAGGAGTCGATCCGACCCCTATATATATCTCGAGCTTTGGAGAGAAAACTTTTTATTCGTCTGCTGCGAAAGAGAGTCTTCGTCTGTTCGAGTTTTCCTCCGTTGCTTCTCCGAGCACTCAGAGTTTTCAGAAATGGCGCCGAAGCAAACCTCCTCCGCTAAGGGAAAGAGTGTAGGTTCTTCTTCCCATTCTTCCGCCCCGGTGAGGGAGTCTTCGGTCGGGCAAGGCGAACTTCATTCTGAGCAAAGTATCCCGCCGACGAGCAGCGCTCCCGGCTTTAGAGGTAGAGCCTTCGGGATGACAAAGAACGACGAAAAATCCTTCGCACACGTTGAACTTGACCGCGCTAGGTCATCTTCTATGCTGATAGCCTCTTTGAGGAAGATGATGCACGGAGACGTTTTCATCTCTTACGCCCACATTTTTAATGTGCCAGCATAAGGGCTCCATAGTTTTCCCAGTTCTGGGCGTAACAGCTCCGACTGCCGAAAACTTGGTGTATACTATAAAATTTTAGTTTTACGCCTGGGGATGAAACCTTCGGCGTAATAACTAAAATTTTTGGTAGCCCCGCATAAAGCACGGATCGTACGCTGCCAGTTACGTCTCTGGATGAGACTTCCTGCGTAAAATGGCCAAATTTGTACAGTCTTGGCTTAAAGCATAGACTGTGGCTTCTGGATCCCCATGTTGCAAGATTTCGTAATGACGTATTTTTCTCGCACTTTTGCAGTTAATTTGGGTGAGTCTCCACTGGCTGAGGTGATGGGTTCCGCTGCCGGGATGCTGCACTCGAACTATTTGGAGGATCTGTCCCACGTGGCATTTCCCATCTCCGGACCCCAGTATCCTGAGGGAAGGGGGCTTTTGATATCAGCCCAGGGCGAGCGGACGCTGCTGAATATGATTAGCGGGGAGCCCCTGACGTATATAGACGGGGAGCAGTACATAAAGCCAGCTTTTTTCTTTGGGAACATGATCGATAAACGGTCCCAGACGAAGCCTAAGAGAGAACCTTGGGTATTTCCTGCCGGGAACCTAGTTTTGTACCTGCCGACTATGCCGAGGGATTATCCCATCTCGGCGTTCTTCCATGCGACACACCCTAGGAGGATGTCGTGGAACCTGACGCCCGATCTTCACGGCAAATCGGGGAAGATCTTTCATCTGAAAGGAGCTGACCAGGGGTCGTTTGTCAGTCGTCCTTCTGGCCTCGTGACGTCGTTCAGGAGACTGAGCCCGGGCAGTGCCCCGAGCGAGGATAGTCTAGTGATCCAGCCGGTCCAGTTGTCGACTTTCTGTAACGACTTCATGGGGCGAGGGGGATTATATTCCAAGGAGAATCCTCGATGCAACGGGTGGATTACTCCAACAAACCGTCGATGGGCCTGCCTAGTTGATTAGGCCTTGAAGCACTGTCAGAGAGAGCTAGAGTGCATTAGGCTGTATGCCGCTGTGAGCGCGACCAGTGTTGGGTTGCCTCCTAACCCTAACCTGTACTTGGCACTGATGGAGCGATACATTCCGCTCACTGGGACTTTCGCCACTCCGCTGGGGGAGTTGGGATTGGCCCTCCATGAGATGGCAGCAATCTTGAGGCTGCCGATGGGGGATACCCCATATGAAGAGTATGTCCCCACCAATCGGGAGTTGGGGGATTCGGACCCTCGGGTAGTAGAGGTGTATCAGGAGCTGATGTGGCACTACTTCGCGTGCACGGCTTTTTATGATGAGCCTTCTGATTTGGCCCATACTACCAAGTGGACGTCCTACCTCTTCTTCCACCGGGCCAGGGCTGCCAAGCCGGAGAAAGTCTCGGGGGGCAAGGATGAGCCCGTGAATTGTTTGGGCGTGCTTAGTGCCCAGGTCGTCGAGGCTCTTATGGATGACGCCAAGGCTTCGGACCAGATTCTCGACGACGGGGTAGGAAAGTATCCCGAAGGCACTAAGGCCTATAGCTACTTGAGGCATTGCCGCAGGCCTCTGTCTAAGGAAGCCCAACTGGCTGGTTTCCTCTCCATATGGCTGCGTCGAGTAGTGGTGCCCGACACTGCATCTGCGGACCGCATTCACCGGAATATCCTATGGCCTGCGGTGCGTCTGGTGTTTGGGGCGAGACTGGGCTTGCTCCCTGCTATGGTGTGCCGTATACAGGCTGGCCTGAGGGCCATGACTGACGGGCTGCTCGCCGATGAGACTCGGCGTGAAAGCTTTCCTCGGGTGGAATTGCCATACCTGTATTTGATGGGATGGTTAATTCTGTACAACCCTCGGGTGATGTCCCCTGGCTCCGGTAGTAGCCCGGGGGGTAGCTTCCTGCTAAATTATAAGGACTCTCCCTGGAATATGAACACAGTTCTAGACTGTAGGCTGACACTGGGCCTCAGTCATGGCTGGAAGCTCCTTTGCATTGCTCCCCCAGTACATCGTAATCAATCGGGGATCAGGCTGGAGGACCTATGTGGAGAGAAGACTAATCTTTCTGCGGAGGCCTTCAAGTGGTTGATCTGTATCAGGCCTTCCCACTTGTTGTATAGAAGTGAAGATCATTGCTTCCTCGAGCCTTACTTGCCTAGTCGGTTCTGTCACGCCCCAGTCCCAAAATACGTAGGACTAGGATACGTAACCGTGCCAGCCGCCCGTATATATGGCAACTCCAATATATGGGAACCACATATACGTGCGTACGCTGTATAATGAACAATAATTCACCAGTGGTATAATTAATCATAAGTCACAGGATAATATCTAGATCTCATCCACAGAAATCACATAGACATGAATAACCAATAACTAGGTAACTAAATCTCAACAGTAAATAACTAAAGAATGACAGTCGGATGGAAACAAATCCACTGCCGAAATAGAATATAAAATGAACCAGATACACACCATATAAGAACAACATCTGACAATCAAGAGGCTCGAAGAGAAGACCTCATCGAAATATAAGTATCCTGTCCAGATCTGAGCTCCTGCGAATACTCAAGAACATATACACCTGGCAGGGGACCAGGTCCTCAGAGGAACATAGCAAGATACATAAAAATGACATGCCATAATGTAAATACTGAATAAATAAATGGGATGTGCTAACCATCTAAGTGAATACAATTTAAAGACCTGTAGCACGCATGGGAATGTGTAGGCTAGACGTATGCTAACGTAATTCACCAATCGTCATGACTGGCTAGTATATGTGTCATACGCCCCCTGACGCAAGGGCACTCTGCAATCGTCCACCCCTGCAGGGTATGGACGAAGGTATAAAACAATCAATACCCCATCCTCCTCGGAGCATGGTAACGGTAACAAGAAAACCAATACCCCATCTCCGAGCAGCATGGTAACAGGAATGCCCCATCTCCGTAGAGTATGGTATCAGGCCACATGAATATATAAGGAGGGGGTGTCCCATACGCCTACTAAGTGTCTTTCCCGCCCAATATAGATGTACAAGTCGTGAAAACGACGTGGACACCTCCTACTATGATGCAAGTCTCAATAAAATAAACAACTGAGCTAAATACCACTACACGTGTTGCTCACACTGATGGCCAGTCGCGCATGAGACACGCGTCCCTACATGTACTCACTCTGTGACGTGTAATGATACGTGTCAAGGCCTGAGAAGTTATATCAATAACTTCACAACTTTAGGTGGGTCTACTAGACACTAGGTCAGACACAAGTCCTAACGTCAACGCCATCGTTGACTGCACCCGAGTTTTCTCGGAGGCGCACATTTATATAATATTAAATAAATAGACATGTAACTAACAATAACTGAATTTAAACAGTATAACAAGGCAAGGTATACTTGCCTGGCAAGAGAGCTGCAAAATATAACGTCCAGATGTCAAGTGCCAAAAGTCAGAAACAATGGCCTCAGAATAAATGTCTCCGGATGCTGAAATAAATATCACTAACAGTCTCAGAAAATATCAAATAGCTAGAAACGCCTGTCCTTAAGTCCAATTTGGACACAGGGGCAAAAATGACAGTTTCCGGTCAAAGCGGGGTCCACATGTGGGCCCACTTTGCACCGAAAAATGTGTCAGGGTCAAAGGTCTCCAAATTCGCCAAACTTAGTGTCCACAAGTCCAGAACGTCGATACGAACCCAACAGAACTTCCAGAATTGGATTTCGGTGAGCCGGTCACAAAATCATCCGTCAAGTGGAGCCGGTGGGGCCCACGATACGCGATTTTGTCAACGTTCTTAGAATCGAACCAAACTTGGCTCACAGGACCAGCGTATCGCTACGAGTCCGATGGCGCAAGTTTCGTCTCGATCCGACGTGTGTACACAAAGTTGCAGCGTGTTCCAGAACTGACGGATACGGGGTGGTGTCGGCGGATACGCGTCGATTCCGGTGTGCACGCACATCCAAATCAACTTCTCCGAATTCCTACACGTCCGTATCAACGTTGCGCACGTTTCGGTAAAGACCGCGTGCGACCAAGTCGTCCCGTTTGGCGGGGCGTACCCAGTTCCGGGGTGAATCGGGTCGTTGTTTTTCCTGTTTTTGGATCGCGTGCCGCGATCGCCACAGGACGCGATGCTCCGAGCGGGTTGCACGGGCACCGAGGTGGTTACATAGCCTACGTGTCATAACTAACGGAATTGAAAACGGAAGTACGAGGAGGGAGAAAACGATACCTGAACATGGCTCCAGAAACCAAATTCTTTGTGTCCTCGTGAGTCGTCTTGACACAGGATTTGTGTCCTGGACGTGTCCGGGCCGTGTCCAGCTGCTGTACTGTGTCCTGGTCACTGTGTCCGGTCAGAGTTCAGCGGGGACTCGCCGAGGCTTCGCCGTGATGGCTCAGGGCGTCGCCGGAGGAAGACATATGGTGGTGATGGGTGGTGGACATGGTGGTTTGTGGTGCTGCTCGGGACCGTGGAGGAGGAAGTCAGGGAGGAGATCGGGGGGAAGCTGGGGAGTCGTCAGGCGGAGGGTGGCTGGGTGCTGGCCGGACGGAGGAGTGGCCGAGGAGGTGGAGGATGTGGCTGGGGAGAGAGGAGAGGTGGTGCTGGTGATGATGATGGTGGAGGGTGGTGGTGATTGATGATGGTGGTGGCGGTGGAGGGAAGAGGAGAAGGAGGAGCGGGTCAAGGGGGGTTCTGATGGAGTGGCGGTGGTGGAGATGTGAGGGGTTGGTGGTGGAGCTCGGGGAGGAGGGGAGGTCGAGGCCGAGAGAGAGGGTGGAGGCGGTGGAGCTCGAGGGGTCGGGGGGGGCGGAGCTCGCCGGCGGTCGCGGGGACGCACAGGCGGGGAGGAGGAGGAGAATAGGAGCTGGGGAGAAGGAGAGAGAGGGATCTGAGCGGGGGGGCGGCTCCGCCGCGGGCGGCGGTCGCGGGGTGACGCCGGCGAGGGGGGGCTCGCCGCCGGCCGGGGGGGATCGGCTGCGGGCTGGGGGGTAGGTTTAGGTTTATTTTCTTTTATTTTCTTTTTAGTTTCTTTTATAGAAAATAATAATAGTATTTAATTAAAATATCTTGAGATATTTTACAGGATATTTGTAGGATATTTTCAGGATATTTTTGGGATATTTTCGAGTGGGTCCCGCATCCAAATGGACGGCGCAGGTTCACCGGCCAGTGAGGGAACTGACACTTCACACAAAATTTGCAGGAAAGTCTCTGTAATTTTATAAATTGCGTAATAGTCCTATTTTTGGGAAATTGCACAATTACGAAATTGTCTGGAAAAATACCCGATTCCTGAAAATGCTAAAATTTACAGAATTGAGGGAATTGCTATGTGAGGGTCCCGGGGGAATGGGGGTGAGTCTGGGCAGATACTGGCCTGGTTTCTGGGTGATACGGCCATCGTATTTATTAATTAATAAATACTGCGCATGGTGTTCTCTAATTATTTAGAGGCAGGTAGGGTCATAATTTTTCTATGGTTTCAATACACTAAATGTAGTATACTCAGTGTAGAAAAATAACGTATTTTTATTTGGGAAAACGGGTGCATGTTGGGCCTCTAATCTCTATTGGAACAGGGTTGCGTACAGATCTGGGTATTAAAATAGGAATTAAATACGGGCGTTTGCAACGAGATTTGTGCGTCTCATACGAGGCTCAAAACTAAGTATCTGGGAGTTGCACAAAGTGCAGGATAGTAGATTGGCACGTCTAGGAGAGGTATGTGAACTTTGTTCGGGGATAACAGTCAGGGTAAGGCTCCAATAATTAGGTGATGGACATGTGCACAAGTTAATAGGATATGTAAGCAAAATAAATTAAAATATTGCCATAAATCCTAAATTGTTAAAATAATCCTAAAAATACTGAAATCTGGTCGAGGGGGTTTACAATCTACCCAACTTATAAAAATTTCATCCTCGAAATTAAAACTAAGCCACGGTAGAAGTCAAAGACGGCAATAGATATAATTTAACAAAGTAATTTATATCTTGGTTTACGAATAGGTTCGGAAAACGTTTACGCATGTCGTCCACACGCTCCAAGTAGATTCTCCTGGCGCGCCGTGCTTCTATGTCACGCGGACCAAGGGAAATAGACTAATTTCTCAATACCATTTCTCGATGATCAAGGATTTCTACGGGCTGCTCCTGATACGACAAGCTCGGCCTAATGGTGATCTCCGAATGGTTGAGAACCTGACTGCTGTCTATCACATACGCCTGAGTTGCGACACATGGAATACAGCAAGTACTCCTTCAAGTGAAGGTGGTAGTGCAAGTTGATTTGCCACTACTCCCACTCTTTCTAGCACGTCAATGGTCCAATATACCTTGGCCTTAATCTTGCTGCGTTCTCCGAATCGAATGGTGCCTCTAGTAGGTGGTATCTTCAAGAAGACATGATATTTGAATTCCAAGGGACGATGATGATGGTCTGCCCATTGCTTCTGTCTGTCATGCACTGCTCGCGAGTGTCCTTGTATTTACTTAACTGTCTCTACGGTGTTGACCACCAACTCTGGTCACGCGAATCCTTGTCTGGTAAAATACTGACTGGTATGCCGTCAGTCGCTTCTTCAACTCCTCGAAAGCGGCTTGACACTCGTTGGTCCATAGGAATTCTTAATCCTAAAAAATCAACCTATTCATAGGTACTGCTATCCTTTCAGGAGTCAATTAATTGTTCATCCGGGTAAAAACCATTTAGACTCCTGATAGCAAAATGGTACACCCTTTATCGTAATACTTGGGTTCTGAACTTGACCCAAGTTACGAGGCAAAAATTTCATGCTGCCATAGTGATGCACGTACCAGGAAAGTAGGTAGGTAGAGAAGGTCATTCTAAAGATAGTACAGTTTTAAACTGCAATCTAATCTAATAATAGGGTTTGGTAATTACCCAAGAAACAAACATAAATGGCTACAGAAACAGTACACTTCGTATTTATACTAAGGACGAGGTTTCGTCTTTCCGAAATAAGGGAAGACGGAAAACAATATTCAAGAGTTCAAGGGGGAGGTAATAGATTAGTAGTGTGAGGATCAAGGCGTTTAAAGAATTCAACGAAAATTGTCAAAGCAGTTGTGGATTTGAGATGCTATTTTGGTAATCCCTATTCACATATTCGGATCAGCACAGTTATGTTGCTGATACGATATGCTCAGGCATATCTAATGGGCAAGTACATCTATCTACTAATCACTATATATCTCAATCCACGTAAAGTAGTTATGCGAAGGTCGAACCAAGTGCACTATGGTTGATCAGACCGTAATACACTGATTCTGAAATGTATTAGTGTAGTACTCCAATAATACATCTCTCAAGAACAAGCTTGATAAAGAATGAGCTTGCAAAACTAGGCTATAATAGCGGCATAAGTCAAGGTAGTACGGTAAATATAAGTACGCTAGATTATGATGTGAGAAATTACAAACAATTCACAATCACAAAAAAAACAAGACTCTACAATCTCTACAGTTAACATTCTAACTTCTTCCTAAGTTGCTAGTTGACCCAAAAGAGGTATGGCCTTCTAAGTTCTACAATCTTAATATACATAATAGGTTGTCTGTCTAAAACAGAGATTTCAAGAAAGTTCGCGTAAAGTAGGGGTTCGAAGTTGTCTGCGTAATGCAGAGACAAAAATAGTTTGGCGTAAATCAGGGATTCAAACTATCGGCGTAAGATAGGTTTCAGAGCTATCCGCGTAAAACAGAGAAGCGTAAGGTAGAGCTTCAGGGCTGTCCGCGTAAAAAGTCTGTGCGTACAAGTCTGGGTTAAAGTCTGAGCATAAAAGTCTGCGGTAAAGTTTTGCCTAAAGGTTGCGTAAAATCTGCCAGCGTAAAAAGTCTAGCATACGTGCAGCGTAAAGTTGTACAAGAAACTCATGAGTTTGTCAGTCAAGTTAATGAATCCTGACATCTGACAAAGTACTTGCACAACGATCGAGGGGATGGTTATGATGATGGTTTACACGGAGATCCAGATTGTCGTTAGTGACTTATTGGATACCAGTCATCTACGCTTGAGGTGAGACAAAATCAGATGTCCTGTCAGAAAGCTGTTTCCTTTTTGCACAGGGCTCGAGGCGTATCTCTGCATTTAATGCACAAGATTGGGTCATGGCTGGGGAAAGCTAAGGCTGTAACAATACGCTCACATTCTATTCTTAGGTTACGCCTAATCAGGTTGCTCTACAATGGTTATCTATTATCATCAGGTTTGCGCAGGGCAGTTACCTACGTGGCTGGCATGATGCGTCATACGCAGGATAAGGAAGACTAAGGGCGGCGTAAAGGGGACAAGCTTCTACATGATTTAGCTTTTACGCCAACTAGGCAGGGGTTTGGCTCTTATGCTAGCAACGGTCAAATGGGTTTTACGCCAACAAGGGTAAAGAGTCTCTGGCGTAAAACTCTGGTTATCCAAGCATAGGATGAGGGTTTCTGTCCTAGTATTCAACCTTGAATTTCTATTAGTTTCTTAAGACTAAGGTCAATACTATGGTCAATCTCTAACTAATCCTAGTAGTGTTTATACTATACTCAAGTCATACATAAATATGTCAAGGGATAAGGGTAAGTTAATCTATAGGTAGGTGGTGCTAGGGTTCATTAGATAATACGGAAGACTAGGGTTCATTAAGTAGTCTGAACTTAAAGATATGACAAAGCCCTAGTGGTGATCTTAATAGGAATACTACCCTAATCATCATCCTATCAACAGGGATTTCTATATTCTAGCATGGGCTATACTAAAAGAATTATCAGGGAAGTACATGAATCAAGTAAGATGAAATTATGTAAGTAGGACAGCCTGGAAGGAAGATAAGTCATAGTCAATTTGGATGAGATTCTATATTCTAATCCTAGGTGCAGGCTTGCTCGGTACAGTGACGTAACCGAGACAATATGCTCTGAGACGCAGGCTTGCTCGGTACAGTAACGTAACCGAGACAATATGCTCTCGACCTGCATGGGCCACCACTAAAAACACTGTCACGCCCCAGTCCCAAAATACGTAGGACTAGGATACGTAACCGTGCCAGCCGCCCGTATATATGGCAACTCCAATATATGGGAACCACATATACGTGCGTACGCTGTATAATGAACAATAATTCACCAGTGGTATAATTAATCATAAGTCACAGGGTAATATCTAGATCTCATCCACAGAAATCACATAGACATGAATAACCAATAACTAGGTAACTAAATCTCAACAGTAAATAACTAAAGAATGACAGTCGGATGGAAACAAATCCACTGCCGAAATAGAATATAAAATGAACCAGATACACACCATATAAGAACAACATCTGACAATCATGAGGCTCGAAGAGAAGACCTCATCGAAATATAAGTATCCTGTCCAGATCTGAGCTTCTGCGAATACTCAAGAACATATACACCTAGCAGGGGACCAGGTCCTCAGAGGGACATAGCAAGATACATAAAAATGACATGCCATAATGTAAATACTGAATAAATAAATGGGGTGTGCTAACCATCTAAGTGAATGCAATTTAAAGACCTGTAGCACGCATGGGAATGTGTAGGCTAGACGTATGCTGACGTAATTCACCAATCGTCATGACTGGCTAGTATATGTGTCATACGCCCCCTGACGCAAGGGCACTCTGCAATCGTCCACCCCTGCAGGGTATGGACGAAGGTATAAAACAATCAATACCCCATCCTCCTCGGAGCATGGTAACGGTAACAAGAAAACCAATACCCCATCTCCGAGCAGCATGGTAACAGGAATGCCCCATCTCCGTAGAGTATGGTATCAGGCCACATGAATATATAAGGAGGGGGTGTCCCATACGCCTACTAAGTGTCTTTCCCGCCCAATATAGATGTACAAGTCGTGAAAACGACGTGGACATCTCCTACTATGATGCAAGTCTCAATAAAATAAACAACTGAGCTAAATACCACTACACGTGTTGCTCACACTGATGGCCAGTCGTGCATGAGGCACGCGTCCCTACATGTACTCACTCTGTGATGTGTAATGATACGTGTCAAGGCCTGAGAAGTTATATCAATAACTTCACAACTTTAGGTGGGTCTACTAGACACTAGGTCAGACACAAGTCCTAACGTCAACGCCATCGTTGACTGCACCCGAGTTTTCTCGGAGGCGCACATTTATATAATATTAAATAAATAGACATATAACTAACAATAACTGAATTTAAACAGTACAACAAGGCAAGGTATACTTGCCTGGCAAGAGAGCTGCAAAATATAACGTCCAGATGTCAAGTGCCAAAAGTCAGAAACAATGACCTCAGAATAAATGTCTCCGGATGCTGAAATAAATATCACTAACAGTCTCAGAAAATATCAAATAGCTAGAAACGCCTGTCCTTAAGTCCAATTTGGACACAGGGGCAAAAATGACAGTTTCCGGTCAAAGCAGGATCCACATGTGGGCCCACTTTGCACCGAAAAACGTGTCAGGGTCAAAGGTCTCCAAATTCGCCAAACTTAGTGTCCACAAGTCCAGAACGTCGATACGAACCCAACGGAACTTCCAGAATTGGATTCCGGTGAGCCGGTCACAAAATCACCCGTCAAGTGGAGCCGGTGGGGCCCACGATACGCGATTTTGTCAACGTTCTCAGAATCAAACCAAACTTGGCTCACAGGACCAGCGTATCGCTACGAGTCCGATGGCGCAAGTTTCGTCTCGATCCGACGTGTGTACACAAAGTTGCAGCGTGTTCCAGAACTGACGGATATGGGGCGGTGTCGGCGGATACGCGTTGATTCCGGTGTGCACGCACATCCAAATCAACTTCTCCGAATTCCTACACGTCCGTATCAACGTTGCGCACATTTCGGTAAAGACTGCGTGCGACCAAGTCGTCCCGTTTGGCGGGGCGTACCCAGTTCCGGGGTGAATCGGGTCGTTGTTTTTCCTGTTTTTGGATCGCGTGCCGCGATCGCCACAGGACGCGATGCTCCGAGCGGGTTGTACGGGCACCGAGGTGGTTACATAGCCTACGTGTCATAACTAACGGAATTGAAAACGGAAGTACGAGGAGGGAGAAAACGATACCTGAACATGGCTCCAGAAATCGAATTCTTTGTGTCCTCGTGAGTCGTCTTGACACAGGATTTGTGTCCTGGACGTGTCCGGGCCGTGTCCAGCTGTTGTACTGTGTCCTGGTCACTGTGTCCGGTCAGAGTTCAGCAGGGACTCGCCGAGGCTTCGCCGTGACGGCTCAGGGCGTCGCCGGAGGAAGACATGTGGTGGTGGTGATGGGTGGTGGACATGGTGGTTTGTGGTGCTGCTCGGGACCGTGGAGGAGGAAGTCAGGGAGGAGATCGGGGGGGAGCTGGGGAGTCGTCAGGCGGAGGGTGGCTGGGTGCTGGCCGGACGGGGGAGTGGCCGAGGAGGTGGAGGATGTGGCTGGGGAGAGAGGAGAGGTGGTGCTGGTGATGATGATGGTGGAGGGTGGTGGTGATTGATGATGGTGGTGGCGGTGGAGGGAAGAGGAGGAGGAGGAGCGGGTCAGGGGGGGTTCTGATGGAGTGGCGGTGGTGGAGATGTGAGGGGTTGGTGGTGGAGCTCGGGGAGGAGGGGAGGTCGAGGCCGAGAGAGAGGGTGGAGGCGGTGGAGCTCGAGGGGTCGGGGGGGCGGAGCTCGCCGGCGGTCGCGGGGACGCACAGGCGGGGAGGAGGAGGAGAATAGGAGCTGTGGAGAAGGAGAGAGAGGGATCTGAGCGGGGGGTCGGCTCCGCCGCGGGCGGCGGTCGCGGGGTGACGCCGGCGAGGGGGGGCTCGCCGCCGGCCGGGGGGGATCGGCTGCGGGCTGGGGGGTAGGTTTAGGTTTATTTTCTTTTATTTTCTTTTATTTTCTTTTTAGTTTCTTTTATAGAAAATAATAATAGTATTTAATTAAAATATCTTGAGATATTTTACAGGATATTTGTAGGATATTTTCGGGATATTTTCGAGATATTTTCGGGTGGGTCCCGCGTCCAAATGGACGGCGCAGGTTCACCGGCCAGTGAGGGAACTGACACTTCACACAAAATTTGCAGGAAAGTCTCTGTAATTTCATAAATTCCGTAATAGTCCTATTTTTGGGAAATTGTACAATTACGAAATTGTCTGAAAAAACACTCGATTCCTGAAAATGCTAAAATTTACAGAATTGAGGAAAATTGCTATGTGAGGGTCCCGGGGGAATGGGGGTGAGTCTGGGCAGATACTGGCCTGGTTTCTGGGTGATACGGCCATCGTATTTATTAATTAATAAATACTGCGCATGGTGTTCTCTAATTATTTAGAGGCAGGTAGGGTCATAATTTTTCTACGGTGTCAATACACTAAATGTAGTATACTCTGTGTAAAAAAATAACGTATTTTTGTTTGGGCAAAACGGGTGCATGTTGGGCCTCTAATCTCTATTGGAACAGGGTTGGGTACAGATCTGGGTATTAAAATAGGAATTAAATACGGGCGTTTGCAACGAGATTTGTGCGTCTCATACGAGGCTCAAAACTAAGTATCTGGGAGTTGCACAAAGTGCAGGATAGTAGACTGGCACGTCTAGGAGAGGTATGTGAACTTTGTTCGGGGATAACAGTCAGGGTAAGGCTCCAATAATTAGGTGATGGACATGTGCACAAGTTAATAGGATATGTAAGCAAAATAAATTAAAATATTGCCATAAATCCTAAATTGTTAAAATAATCCTAAAAATACTGAAATCTGGTCGAGGGGGTTTACAGGTTCGTAAGGCAATTTGGGTACGACCAGTTGCACGTGGGCAATGCCGTCACCAGCTTCAGGTCCAGGGGCGGCCTCATCGATGGAGCCAGAGAATGGCGATATTTCATCATGGGATGTACTGGAGCAATTTTTACCATTCCGGTCGTCACACCCTCCACGGAGCTGCGCATCCTACATTCGTATGCCCAGTTCTACGTGGCGGTTAACACCTTCCACCGTAATTTTGACATGCGTGGGAGTTTTAGGGTGCCGCCTTCCACGCTTGGGGGAAGAGTCGAAGTCCCTTCAGTTTCTCCTAACGAGAGTGAGGAGTTCGCTACTCCTGATGAGCCGTTGGTGACGGTGCCGAGGTGTGAAGTGCCTCTGCCTGCGGGAGCTTTGGTAGTCTCTGGGAAGCGAAGGGCCGCTGCTCCCAAGGAGATTTCTTCTCGCAAGAGGAAGAGGACGGTCAGTCGTTCTCTTCGAATCCCTGGTATCGTGGCTCCCAGAGAGGAACCTGCTGTTTCGCCTGTCGAGGATGTTTCCCTGATCGGGGGTTCCTCGCCTTCTAGGGAGGGACCCTCAATTTTGGCTGGCGGTGCCGGGGCATTCCGTCTTGAGGATGTCATCGCCGCTACTGCCTCCGGTAGTGGTACGAGATTGCCGGTGTGGCCGGGGCAGATGGGAGAATCTTCCCTTAGACCAGCAACGGATGAAACCCCTGCCGTGTCCGTGAGTATGCCTGGCGAGGTCCCAACTGACGAACCTCGACCGCGCCTTGGTGGAGGCTTAGTAGAGCTCCTGGCGATGTCGGTTGGCCCATCCCCTTCTCCAGGTATGACAGTTCGCATTACGTCATTAAGACATGATTTAGCTACCTCGACTGCAGATGCGTCGTATATACCGCTGGCCACGGGTAAATGTCATCTTTATGTCTCCTTTTTAGAAAGAGTACCATTATATTGATATCAACTCTCTCGTCCTCTTCCCAGGGGATGGCGTCCACGGGGAATACAGCTTTGAAGCGCCTTCTGGCTCTGCTCCGGCTCCTGGCGATGATATGGAGGCGTTTGATCTTGAGGAGGAAATATCTTCGAGGGCCGGTTCACCTATTGAAGAGGCTTTGATATCCCAAGAAGAAGAAGAGCCTGTCATTGCGACTACTTTGGTCGACGTGCCTCTTTTGGTCGCACCACCTGTCGAGGCGACGGTTGTGACCACTTCGTCCGCAATCGTTCCTGGAGGGGGACTTGCCAATACCGCGGCTTCTCCTGGGGCCCAATCGGTTTTAGCTGCGCTGACCGAGCAATATACCCGTGTCTTCTATGCTACTTTGAAAGCGCTGATACCGATGGTGCTGAAGGGGAATCTGGATCTCGAGCTCCTGAAGAAGTCCTCTCGGATTCCGATAGAGGCGATCCGGGATTTTGACGGCACCGGGATAGCTGATGCCCTGGAGGCGATGGTTAATGGTTTGGAGCAACCCATTAACGAATATCTGCAGCTAACTCAGGGCAATATTGAAGCTGAGGTCCAGTCCAGATATGACTTCATGACTGCGCGGTTTGCCAAACAGATGGAGAGCTTAGATAAACTCGCTCAAACACGTCAGTTGGAGATGGACGAAAGAAAGACCGTCAAGGAGGAGGCCCTTGCCCTTCAACTGAAGTGCCAATCCGAGCATGAAGGGAACGTAGCGAGGGCTCGCAAGTTGAAAAAGGAGCTCGCTCAGGCAGAGGAGTGGGCTTCCCAGTCGTTGGCAGGTCTAGACGTAGCGATCGCTCGGTTGAGTGCAGCGCGACGGGATCTAGATCGTGCAGAAGCTGCCCGCACGGGTGTTCGTCGGGCGAGGGCCGAATTGTCCCTCAGGGGAGACAACGAAGCACGGCTGGAGCAGGCCCGCGCCGATACCTTGGCCTGCAGGGATGAGAGGATAGCTGTACTGGCGCGGTAGATTCATGATCTGACTACTCCCTCGCAATGATGTACCCCTTTTTTTTTTTGCTTGCCAGTGTAATTCTGCTCTTTCTTGGGAATAAAGTGAACTCTTTTTTGACTTTGTGGACCCATCATTTCGGAATATAAATGACAGGTTTGGGCGAGAGTGATATCAGAGGTAGTATGGACGTGATAAACTCTCAGGAAACTCTAGCAGGACATATTTATTCAGAGGTCATACGGACATGATAGAATATGCTTTGGCTAAGGCTTGTGGGTAAGATACTATCAGAGGTGATATGGACATGATAGGCTCTCAAGAAACTTCAGCAGGACACATTTATTCAGAGGTCATACGGACATGATAAAATATGCTCTGACTAAGGCTTGTGGGTAAGATACTATCAGAGGTGATATGGACATGATAGGCTCTCAAGAAACTTCAGCAGGACACATTTATTCAAAGGTCATACGGACATGATAGAATATGCTTTGGCTAAGGTTTGTTTTGGAAGTAGTTTTTTCAGAACTGAGGTTTCCGCTATATTCTACCCGAGCAGAGGAGATTAAGCATAGTACCTTTTTAGGAATTTGCCGTTGATAGGAGCCATTAACAGGTCTCCATTAGGCTGGGCTAACCTGTAAGCGCCATTTGAGAACGTTGTCGCGACCACATAAGGACCCTCCCATTTGGGCTAAAATTTGCCTTTACTCCTATGGGTAAGAATTATCGGCCTTCTTACGGCTAGAACTAGCTCGCCGACTCTGAACACTCTTTTCTTTACTTTATGATTGAAAGCTCTGAAAATGCGTGCTTGGTAGAGCGCGATGCGCTGCTGAGCTTGGAGGCGTTTCTCGTCTAATCCTTCTAGCTCCTGAAGTCTTAAAAGGTCGTTCTTCTCTTGAGTCAGCTCTTTAGCCACAGCTATTCTGAGTGACGGGATCTGGACTTCAATGGGGAGAACTGCTTCGCTCCCGTAGACCAGTGAGAATGGAGTACAACCTGTCGGTGTTCGTACCGTTGTGCGATATGCCCAGAGGCATTCGCCCAGTCTCTCATTCCAATCTCTCTTGCTTGAAGAGACGAACTTCTTCAAGAGTTTGATAATGGTTTTGTTGAAAGCTTCTGCCAAACCATTAGCAGCTGGATAATATGCCGTAGAGGCAACATTATGTATCCGATTTTTATCGCAAAATCGATGAAACGCTTGACTGATGAACTGAGGCCCATTGTCGTGAATTATCCTCCGAGGTACCCCGAAGCGATAGATGACGTGATGCTTGATGAAGCTGATCACATTAGACGCTTTTACCTCTGCGAGAGGAATTGCCTCTGCCCACTTGGAGAAGTAATCCGTGATGGCCAGTATGAACTGGTGACCCCTGGAAGAAGACGGGTGGATAGGACCAATGACATCCATACCCCATGCTTCGAAAGGCCAGGATGCAACCGTAGGATGTAGATATTCAGACGGTAGATGTATGAAGTCCGCATGAACCTGACAGGCCTTGCATTATTTTGCATAGCTGATCGGGTCTGTAATCATAGTGGGCCAGTAGTAGCCCATTCTCCTGAGACGATCCTGTAGCTTAGGACCGGGTTGATGCGCTCCGCATATGCCGTCGTGAGCTTCACGGATGATCATCTGTGCCTCGTCGTCAGAGAGGCATCTTAATAGCAGTCCGTCATAGGTCCGACGATATAGGCATTGTGAAGATGCCTCGAAGTAGAAGCGTAAGGACCGCCTCTTGACGGATACTGCTTCTTTAGGGTCTTCCGGCAAGATCCCGTATGCCACGAAATCTATGAAAGGACTCTTCCAATCTCGTCCGGGAGGATTGGCGTATGCAGCGTAGCTGCGTTTTATGTGAGAGTTGTTTTTCACACAGAATAAATCTCTGTTAAGAAGGATTACCGAGTCCTGCCTTCTTATAGGAGTAGCCAGATCTGCGGCTAGACTGGCTAGGGCATCAGCTTCAAGATTCAGGGATCGAGGTACATGCTCCAGGAAGAACCCTTTGAATGTCACGGCTATCTCGGCCGTTGCTTGGTGATAGGGGATGAGGTCTGGATTCCGGACTTCATATATTCCTCTGACTTGATTGACGATAAGCAGGGAATCACCGAAAGCTTTCAGGGATTTGACCCCCAGCTCTTTAGCGACTTGGAGCCCGATTAAAAGAGCGTTATACTCTGCCACGTTATTGGAGCAGGGCTCGTTGAGAGAGTATGCCCGGTAGATGACGAGTTTGTCGGGAGTAACTAGGACGATTCCTACTCCTGAGACCACACTTCCCCTAGGACCGGTTCTGGAGGCACCATCAAAGAATAGTTGCCATGCGTCACTCTCTGTCGCGGAATTACATTCTGCAACTTTGTCAGGGATGTCCTCGTACAACATGGAGGTCTCCGGGATTGGATGAGCAGCTAGGAAGTCGGCCAATGCTTGGCCTTTGATGGACTTCTGAGGGACGTACACCATGTTATATGGTGTTAACAGCATCGCCCACGTTGCGAGTCGGGAATTAAGAGCACTTGGCTTGCTCATTAGTACTCGAAGAGGGTTGATCCTGGAGATGATATGGATAGTCTGGCCGGTGACATAGTGCTGCGTCTTCTGGATAGCGAACATCAGAGCCAAGCATTCTTTCTCCACTGGGTTGTACCGGTGTTCGGCTCCGACCATCATTCTACTTAGATAGTAGATAGCCTGTTCATGCCCTACATCGTTCTTCTGTGCAAGAAGAGCTCCCAGGGAATGGTCCATTGCTCGAACGTATAGGAAGAATGGTCTTCCTACGACGGGAGGCACCAGAACTGGCGGAGGAGTGAGGTAGCCTTTGATATCGTTAAACGCTTGTTGACAGGCTTCGTCCCATACGAAGGATACACCTTTCTTCATGAGACGAGAAAAAGGCTGACATCTTCCGGAGAGGTTGGATATGAATCTCCGGATGTAAGCCAGACGACCTTGAAATCCCCTAAGTTCCCTCAGATTGCGAGGCGGTCGCATTTCTACGATGGCTTGGACTTTCTCAGGGTCCACTTGGATGCCTTTGGCGGTAATGACAAATCCCAGGAATTTGCCGCTAGATACACCCAGAAAGGACTTCGTAGGATTCATCTTGAGTTGATGTTGGCGCATTAACTCGAACACCGACCTCAAGTCTCGAATGTGATCGCCCTTGAGGCAACTTTTGACAGCTATGTCATCTACGTAGCATTCTACCGTTTTGCGTAAATGCTCATGGAATATGTTACTCATAGCTCGTTGGTATGTTGCCCTGGCGTTCTTTAATCCGAAGGGCATTACTGTATAGCAATATACCCCCAGTGGTGTTCGAAAGGCGGTATGCTTCTCGTCTCCAGGATGCAACTTGATCTGATTGTACCCCGAGAATTCGTCCATGAAAGACATGCGTTCAAAACCGCAGGTGTTGTCGATCATGATGTCTGTGATGGGAAGAGGGAACTCATCCTTGGGGCAGGCCGCATTCAGATCCCGGTAATCTATGCAGATGCGTATTTTCCTATTTTTCTTCATGATTGGGACAACGTTGGCGACCCAGTCGGGATATTGTTCCTCCCGAATAAAACCGCAGGCTATCAACTTTTTGACTTCGGCTTCAATGGCGTTCATCATATCCGGGCGGAACCGGCGCTGGTGTTGCTTCACCGGCTTTGAATCGGGTGATATGTTGAGTTTATGGGTAGCCATCTCTGGATCAAGTCTTGGCATATCCTCATAATTCCACGCGAAGACGTCCATGTATTCTTTTATCAGTTGAATAACTTCTTCCCTTTTGGCTGGGGAAAGATTGTTACTGATAAATATTGGCCTCGGTGAGAGTTCATCCCCAACGTCGATCTGGATAACTTTATCTTCAGTGGGAGGTTCTCTCTGCTCGAAGCAGAACTCCCATTGTGTATCCATCTGTTGAGCCCAAGAGTCATTTTTGAATGGCTCAGACTCTGGCTCGTTCGCTCCGTAGGGATCTGTCATTACCATATTTACTGATAATGTCCGTTCGAGAGCGTCCGGTGAGTCGGGGGGTGACGAGCCGTCTTGATAGGAGGAAAGGACATTCTCGCCTGATTTGGAGGAGGCGATATACCCTAACCCGAAACGGGTCTGTTGATAGCAGGGATTGCCGAACAGTGGCGTTCGTCTGCCCTTCCCGTAGTTGAGGCCTGGCTTCCGCTCCAAGTCGTAGCCCATGCTTTGCATGATCCTCAATGCCTGTGGGCTGTATTGGTGGACCTGCATTTTTCCAGTATCGTTATCGAGAGGATCCTCTTGGACCGTCGGTTGATTGCGCATGCGGCCGAAGACTATTGTACGCTGATTGCCGCAGGTAGGCGGTACGAGGAAGATAGAGTCCTCTTGTGGTCCGTATGCTGCGACGACATTGGATGATGATGTCGCCTCCCATATGTACGGGTGATAGGAATCCATAGCTGCCAAGAATTTTTGTGCTATAGGTTCTATATCGTCATGGGGAGAGGATATATCTGTTCAGAGGTAAGATGGACATGGCAGTTTTTGGTGGATTTTAACACTACTGGCGTACTTAGGGTTAAGTACCAATGTTAAGTGTAGATGACAATCGATGATCAGGGATAATGATAAACCCTTTTTACTATATAGTGATTTTCTCGAGTGGGGATAGACCTGTAGGATCCACTGGGGAAACCTTCAGGGGTTCATCATGCCGCATTTTTCTTGAGGAACCAAAAAGGTGAACCCTGGCTCCCAGTAGTTGTTTCCCTTGCTTATAGATGTAAAGTGATGACCTTGGCATCGATCAACTCCTGAATTTTCCTTTTTAACAAATAGCAGGCCTTCATAGGGTGATGGACGTACTGATGGAAGAGACAATAATCTGGATCATCGACTTCGCCGGCTCCTTCGGGGTATCTGATGTCGGGGACCTGGAGTTTGTCTTCTTTTATCAATATGTTGAAGAGTTCAATGATGTCGTTTTCCTTAAAGGAAAAGGCCTCTTTCGGTTTCCGGGATCCTGACGCCCCAGTCCTTTGCTCTTCCGGGAGAGTCGCCCTCGCCGTATTGTACCTAAATTTTGAGAGGGTTCTACCCCCCGTCCTGTTGTTATATTGGTCTTTAGAAGTTGACTTGGAGGGACCTTCCTCCGGTATTACAGGATCACCCTCTGGCAGTTTGGAGTGTGCAGCAGGGGATGCGGTGTACCCCAACCCGAAACGAGTTTGTCGATAGTAAGGATTACTATGCAACGGTGCTCTCCTGCCTCTTCCATAGTTGAGGCCTTGCTTTGATTTTAAATCATAACCCATATTCTGTATAATCTTCAGAGCTTGAAGGCTATACCTGTGGATTTGCATCTTCCCTCCCTCAGCCTCGCGAAAATCCTCCTGTACAATCGGACCGCTCCCCCTGCGACTGAAGACTATTGGATGCTGGTCGTCGCGAGTTGGTGGGACCACAAAGGTCCCACTTTCATATGGTTCAGATATCATGATGACGTTAGATGTTGACGCATCTTCCCACACGATTTCTCCCCATTTGACGCCTGGGAGATTTAAAGCCTGCTCGCGACTCCCATCTTTGTGTCTCTGGGTCAGATGTGTACGCGGATTTGTGAAGGAAGACGATTGTTTGTTTCTTCTGTTCCCATCAGTGGTCGTGCAGAGGTTGGGCACCATGGCTCTCGTTGTGCCACCTGTGTACAATAGGTTGGCCATCTGGGTGGCGGATAACCCCCAGGGAGGTTGCCTTTCTGCGAATCGAGCTTGCACTACGCCGTGGGACTTCGCCTGGCGTATCTTGGAGACTTGCTCAGGCTGGCGTGAAGCTGAAGAGGTCCTCAGTCGGCCATCGGCTTCTTGCATAATCCGGAGGGTATGCAGATTGTTCCCTCGCCGGCGTAAGGGCCGGGCAGTTGCGCATTCTGCCGCATGATTTCCTCCGTGTAGGTCACAGCGCTCATCTGGTTCCCCGTAGAGGTCAGACGTCGTCTTGTGTGCGGAGCGTGACCTGTACTTCTGATTTGGCGCTAAGGTATCATCAGAAGTTTTGTCTGTACCGCGCGTAGCGGAAGACTGATTTCTACGCGTAGAGCGCAGTGGATACTCCTGGGTCAGCGCTGAGGCTTTGCCCAAAGTTTTGTCTGTACCGCGCGTAGCGGGAGACTGGTTTCTACGCGTAGAGCGCAGTGGATACTTCTGGGTTAGCGCTGAGGCTTTGCACGAAGTTTTGCCTGTACCGCGCGTAGCGGGAGACTGGTTTCTACGCGTAGAGCGTAGTGGATACTTCTGGGTTAGCGCTGAGGCTTTGCCCGAAGTTTTGTCTGTACCGCGCGTAGCGGGAGACTGAATTTTACGTACGGGGCACGGAGGGAGCGATGCTACAACCTCATTGGTCGGAGAGATCGGAGAGTCCACAGGAACGGTAGAGGATGTCTTGGGCATCCAGGCCTTGCGTAGCTTCCTGTTGTCTTGGACGGAGAGAGGGTGAGAGCTACCCCCGGTTTGAAGCATGTCTTCGTAGGCAGACTGGTCGAATTGGACGACCAGTGTCTTCTTCACGGTTCCTATAGATACCGCATCGTGTTGAGCAATTACTTCCTCATCAGAAGAGAAAGCCTTCCCCAGCAGAGTCGCCATCTTGTTTGTGGTAGAAAACGAAAAGAATGAAAGATGTATTCAAGACGGGGTTTATACAGGACCCGTGTTCTTTTTGTTTACAAATAAACTTGTACAATGTAATCCTATACGAGGATGTGGGAGTACAATTTATTTAATCTGGGTATAAATGGCTATAGGTGTCTGATCTGCAGTCGATCACTTTAGCCCTTGGACCACACGATGGTGAAGAAGCGTCGTAGAAGACAGGAAGCAGCCTCGGAGGTTGCAGAAAAGGGTGGATGCACGATGCCCAGGTCGCCGATCCCTATCCTTTGCCCGAGCTCCGGGTTCCTCTCTCTCTCTCTCGATCTCCTCTCTCCTTGCTCGATCTTCAATTGTTCGACCTCTTCTCTGAGTCTTTAATTGTTCGATCTTTTAATTTGTCGACCTTTTTCCCCATTGATAGGGGTCTCTATTTATAGAGTTTTGGTGACAGTGACCACTCAGTTGGTGTAAAAACCGAGGAGTGGACAACACAGCACCCTTTTACACGACGGTTAAAGTAACCAATGCCTGCGTATGGATGATCTTTTAAATGAGCGTGTGACGCGGGTCCAACTAAGGGACACAACGCGTACAATTGCTACGAAGATCACGGCGTAAAAGCCACGTAGGTAGGTATCCCCCGTGTAGAAGAGGTGGGCGTAAAAGCGGATGTCTGTCATCGTGGCATAGAAGCCAAGTAGGCATAGAAGCCGGGTGGGCGTAGAAGCCCGATAGGCATAGAAGCCGAACAGGCGTTGAAGCCGAACAGGCGTTGAAGCCGAACAGGCATGGAAGCCGAGCAGGCATAGAAGCCGAACAGGCATAGAAGCCGAATGGTCGTAGAGACTGAGTGGGCGTTGAAGCCGAACGGGCGTTGAAGCCGAACAGGCATAGAAGCCGAGCAGGCATAGAAGCCGAATAGGCATAGAAGCCGAATGGTCGTAGAGACTGAGTGGGCATTGAAGCCGAACGGGCGGTGAAGCCGAATAGGCACATATCCTGGGCGTAGAAGCCGCTGCGTACCGTACCAAAATGCTGATGTGGACGTCTTTAGCCGAAATCACGGCTTTTGAAGATATAACCAAATCCCTTGCATTAAATGCAGAGATCCGCCATCATTCTGTGCATTAAATGCGGAGGCGTATTTTTAAAGGTCTACAGCTCTCCTGTGTGTTCGTCGCAGAGACGTGCCTCGAGAAGGCTGTTACCGCCTTGTCCGCCAATCGCAGAGACGTGCCTTGAGCCCTGCGCAACGTGCAGCTTTTGACGTGGCAGGCGGTTTGTCTGCTGTGGAGCGTAAACAGCTCACGTCTGCCCGTGTAAAACAAGGCGGTGTACCCCCTTGCACGCAAAAGAGCGATTTATGCTGAGGGGACCTCAGTGAGCGACGGCTTGGTGACATTTTAACCAAATTCTCTGCATTAAATACAGAGATCTGCCATCATACTGTGGAGCGCGTCCCGAGGGGTCTGCCACCATTTTCAGCCATCGTCTGGGTAGCCGTGCAGCACTTTTTGTCAGAAGTCAGGGGTCAGATTCACTGCGTGACTTGACAGGTTCGTTTCGGGGAAGATGAAGCATTTCTCGTACGCTTTAAGCTGCTTTGAGAGCAGCTGAGTTTTATGCCATGGAGGCGATAAAGAACTCTGTTTATACTGGGACGGCCTGGACGTACCGTACTTATGCGGATGGTCCTTTGAGCTCATTTTCATGATGTATTTGGCGGAAGGGCTCTATTGCATGTTCGACGGCTCTGGAGGCTTCTGCTTACGCTGCTCTGTATTAAGATGCCGCGTAGATCATCCCAGCGTATTTTTTATGCTTCTACAACAGGTCTATGATATTAATCTCATCCACAGAAGATAAATACAATCAATATCAGAATAATCAAGATGAAATAATAATCAACAAGTCTCAATAAAAGTCTCGGGGAACAACCCGATAATGAGTTTTATACAGCAGTTCAATAAACAGGAAATAAGAGTATCAAGAACAGAAATGACTGAGTATATAAAGGAAATACTCAGGAGAAATCTTCTGGCATCACCTCGTCCTCTGGTGCTGGTACTGGTCCAATGTCTGCGCATGTCCAGTATATCTCGGGGTAGATCTCTTCTGCTAAACCTGGGGACATAATCCGGATTCCAGGTCCTCAGGGGACATAGCAAGGTACAAGAATAACTCAAGCCAAATAAATACAGCATATAAAAATGTATCAATAGGGCAAACTATGTAACCAGCTAGGTGATATACAAAATGAGAGCATCACTAGAACTCAGGCTGAGACTACTACAAGCTTTGTGTCGGAGAGCCAGTAGCAGTTATATCATGCAGTGGCCTAGCTCTGCGTGGCTACGACACCGTAATAATATATAAAATTAGCCTGTAGCTTGTGTGTCTCTCCCCACCCAATGTAATCACACGTCTCATGTCCACGATGTCTCATGTCCGTAACACGCAAGATCATGACCTCTATCTAATGCAGTGAATCATAATGATAGCTAAGCATATGTAATATCTATGTCACGAATCCTGTAACCTATACAGAAACACCATGAATATCTCAGGAAGATTCTGTCTCATGAACAGTGTCAAGTGTCCTATGGTATGACGTACTTGATAATGCAAGCACATATAGGGTCGCGATATCAATCTCTAGTGACGTTACACAACTCCGCGTATGACATTGACACCCGAATATTATTCAGACGCTAAGCAATGTCACACTGTCCTAGGTTGAATAGATGCATCAAATAAATAGATCAAGGGAATAATATAAAGCAAGTACTGCAAGTATGGCAAGGTACACTTGCTTGGGATTTGAATTCCTCCAATTGCTTTTGTAACAGCGGGATCTTCAGGTACTCCCCCGGATGCTGAAATAAATACTACCATCATTCTCAGAAGATATGAAATAGCTAGAATTGCCTATCCATAAGTCCAATTTGGACACAAGGGCAAAATTGACAGTTTCTAGTCAAAGCGGGGTCCACATGTGGCCCACTTCGCACCGAAAAATATGCCAGAGACAAAGTTCTCCAAATTTGTCAAACTTAGTGTCTACAAGTCCAGAACGATGATACGAACCCAACGGAATATCCAAAACTAGATTTCTATGAGCCGATCACAAAATCGTCTGTCAAGTGGAGCCATGGGGCCCACGATACGGAATTTTGTCAACGTTCTCAGAATCGAACCAAACTTGGATCATAGGACCAACGTATCGCTACGAGTCCGATGGTGCAAGTTTTGTTGCGAAACGACGAGCACAAATAAAGTTACAATGAGTTTCAGAACAGGGCCGATTCGGGGCGTTGTTGACGGATACGCATTGATTTCGGTGTGCACGCACATCCAAATCAACTTCTGCAAAATCTCACACGTTCGTATTAACGATGTGCACCTTTCAGTAAAATTTGCACACGACCAAGTCGCATCGTTTAGCGGGGAGAACCCAGTTCCGAAAAAATTAGGTTTTGAATAACCAAGTTTTTTGGTCAATTTCACCCACGAATAACTTACAAATTACAACACCATAAATTACACTAATATAAGATTTTAAAACTAGGTTATACTGTCTAAATTACTGTTCAAGGGAAATTTTGAAAACATTAACCAGGTTGGGATTAAATCGGCCATGAACTTGTGAGTTCGGGCCAAATTCTGAATTTCAGAAATTGGGAATATTTTTCTGATTTTGCGTCGCGATTTGCGACCGACACAGGACGCGATACCCCGAACTGATTGCACGGGTTTTGAGAGGGTCACGTAGCGAATATGTCACAACATTCTGTTCGAAAAATGACGCGGCGAGGAGAGAGAAAGGCTCACCGGAATAAGAGGCCAGAAACGTCCGTATTTCGTGTACGCGAGGTGGCACGGCGCACGTCGACGGCGGGTGGCGGCGCTGCTGCGGCTGCTGATCTTCGAGGTCGTCGAGGTTCTTCGCCGGAGGAGTCGCCGAAGTGTCAGGCTCACGGAGGAGGCGGTGGCAGCTCGGGGGTTCACGACGGAGACTCGGGGCGGAGGCGTCGGGTGTTGGGGAGATGGCTGGGGCTGAGATCATGGTCGGAGTCTGTGGCTGCCGGAGGAGTAGGTGGCCGGGGAACTCGGTGTGGAGAGGCGGCGGAGGCAGGGTCGACCGGAGGAGCTCGGGGTGGCCGTCGGTGGGTCGAGGTCGGTTGGCGTGTCGGAGTCGGTAGAGCGGTTGCTGGTGGTTGGTGTTGGCAATGGTAGCGGCAGGTTTTATAGTGGAGGTGGGTGGCGGTTGCAGGCGGCAGGGACGAGAAGAGCTAGGGGTTGCCGGTGGGGAGATGAGCGGGCGGGAAGGCAAAGCGGCGGCGGCTATGGCATGAACGGCCACGGCGGAAGATGGAGGGTCGGGGGAACGGCGTGTTTACTGTAGCATTTACTGTAGAAAATCTTAACGGGCCGGGTTGCGGGTCAGCGGGTCGGGTCCAGATCCGACCCGCTATGGTTTGGGTTGGGTCAGTTTAGTTCAGGATTTGGTTTATTTAATTAGGGTCGGTTCGGTTCAGTTGGTTTAATCCGGATTATTTTGGTTTTTTTAAAAACTATATTTTTGGCCATTTAAAAATAGTTTTTGGGTCCAATAAATTACAGAAAAATTACAGTATGTGTAATTCTTTATTTTACACTCAAAAATATTATTTTTATAATATTTTAATATTTAATAAAATTACAAAATTTTTTAATACCAGAAAACATTTATTTTAATTATTTAAAAATAGCAGAAAAATCTTAAAAATTTATTTTTAAATTTTGAAAATTTCTGGGTGTTTACAATCTACCCTCCTTAAAATAATTACGTCATCGCAATTAAGAAATCATAACCTGCCAGAAAAAGATGATGCGGTAGCAAGGCATATTCGAAGCACTGCACAAAGAATAAAGAATCATGAATAAGGAAAAATCGAGAAAGTGTGAGGGATAAGCAGAATTCATAGGGAAGGAATAAAATATTTTTCTAAGAAAATAAGAGAGAAGTAATTCAAGAGTAAAAAAATCTGGATAGAGCAAGGATATCTATAGCTTAGGAAAACTTGGGTATCAATTACTAACAAGTTTAAAATACTAGGTTTAGGCTAGGGTAATAAACTAACAGGCACGTGCTAAGGCATTACTAGGAATAGATAGCTATGAATAACTTAAATCTTATGCGTATTCGCTACTCCACGAGTCTGTGCGTCCTCCATTGTCATCGCAAAAGCTTGTCCGCGCCCTTGTGGTTGTGTCCTCTACTGTTGCTGGGCTTCTTGATAAACCTGTTGTTGGGATTGCATCATTGCGTAGAACATTTAGAACATCTGCTGTCCTGGTGGAAATGTAGGCATTGGTAGAGTAAACTACGACGGTAGTGGAAGATCGTCTTGCTGTATCCTCGAGGCGAGCTGATCTGCTTGATTGCCTTGTTGAGATGATTGACCCCTATCTTTTGGTGTCACTTCATCTTCATAGGTAACCACAGCACCTTGTGGTGTTCCTAGAGGAGTCTTGTTGCTTGCTTGTGATTCCATTACTCTGCATCCAAAATAAACTATAAAAGGCGCACAGGGAAATCAAGGCAGGATGCAAGTCAAGAAATTCGAATCCGATATAGAGATCAAGAACGATTCAAGCAAATGGATGAGATCCTATAACTTATCCTATTTTTATCGCAGGCTTGCTCGGTTCCTTAGTTGAAACCGAAATAATTTAGTCGTAGACCTACATGGGCCACCCAATAAACCATGTCACGCCCTAGTCCCAAAATACCGAGGGACCAACACATGGCAATGGCCAGCAGCACAATCCAATAGGCAAACCCAATTTAATGGACCCATTATAGTATAATTAAGCTGTAAAATAATAATAAAGGTCTATGATATTAATATCATCCACAAAAGATAAATACAATCAATATCAGAATAATCAAGATAAAATAATAATCAACAAGTCTCAATAAAAGTCTCGGGGAACAACCCGATAATGAGTTTGATACAGCAGTTCAATAAACAGGAAATAAGAGTATCAAGAACAGAAATGGCTGAGTATATAATGTAAATACTCAGAAGAAATCTTATGGCATCACCTCGTCCTCTGGTGCTGGTACTGCTCCAATGTCTGCTCATGTCCCGTATTTCTCGGGGTAGATCTCTTCTGCTAAACTTGGGAACATAATCCGGATTCCAGGTCCTCAGGGGACATAGCAAGGTACAAGAATAACTCAAGCCAAATAAATACAGTATATAAAAATGTATCAATAGGGCAAACTATGTAACCAGCTAAGTGATATGCAAAATGAGAGAATCACTAGAACTCAGGCTGAGACTACTACAAGCTCTGTGTCGGGGAGCCGGTAGTAGTTATATCATGCAGTGGCCTAGCTCTGCGTGCCTACGGCACCATAATAATATATAATATCAGCCTGAAGCTTGTGTGTCTCTCCCCATCCAATATAATCACACGTCTCATGTCCACGACGTCTCATGTCCGTAACACGCAAGATCATGACCTCTAACTGATGCAGCGAATCATAATGATAGCTAAGCATATATAATTTCTATGTCACGAATCCTGTAACCTATATAGAATTACCATGAATATCTCAGGAAGATTCTGTCTCATGAACAGTGTCAAGTGTCCTATGGTATGACGTACTTGATAATGCAAGCACGAAGATATATAGGGTCGCGATATCAATCTCTAGTGACGTTACACAACTCCGCGTACGGCGTTGACACCCGAATATTATTCGGATGCTAAGCAACATCACACGGTCCTAGGTTGAACAAATACATCAAATAAATAGAACAAGGGAATAATATAAAGCAAGTACTATAAGTATGGCAAGGTACACTTGCCTAGAATTTGAATTCCTCCAATTGCTTCTGTAACAGCGGGATCTTCAGTTACTCCTCCGGATGCTGAAATAAATACTACCATCATTCTCAGAAGATATAAAATAACTAAAATTGCCTATCCATAAGTCCAATTTGGACACAGGGGCAAAATTGATAATTTTTGGTCAAAGCGGGGTCCACATGTGGTCCACTTCGCAACAAAAAATGTACCAGAGATAAAGTTCTCCAAATTTGTCAAACTTAGTGTCTACAAGTCCATACCGATAATACAAACCCAACGGAATATCCAGAACTGGATTTCGATGAGTCGATCACAAAATCGCCCGTCAAGTGGAGCCGTGGGGCCCACGATACGGAATTTTGTCAACGTTCTCAGAATCGAACCAAACTTGGGTCACAGGACTAGCATATCGCTACGAGTCTGATGGCATAAGTTTCGTTGTGAAACGACGAGCACACACGAAGAAACAACGAGTTTCAGAACAGGGCCGATACGGGGCATTGTCGACGGATACGCGTTGATTCCGGTGTAAATGCATACCCAAATCAACTTCTGCGAAATCTTACACGTTCGTATTGACGATGCGTATCTTTCGGTGAAATTCGCACATGACCAAGTCACCTCGTTTAGCCGGGCGCACCCAGTTCCGGGAAAATTGGGTTTTTAACCAAGTTTTTTGGTCAATTTCACCTACTAATAACTTACAAATTACAACACCATAAATTACACTAATACAGGGTTTTAAAACTAGGTTATACGGTCTAAATTACTGTTCAAGGGAAATTTTGAAACTATTAACCAGGTTGGGATTAAATCGGCCATGAACTTGTGAGTTCGGACCAAATTCTAAATTTTAGAAATTGGAAATATTTTCCTGATTTTGCATCGCAATTTGCGACCGACACAGGACGCGATACCCCGAACTGATTGTACAGGTTTCGAGAGGGTCACGTAGCGAACATGTCACAACAGTCTGTTCGGAAAATAACGTGGCGAGGAGAGAGAAAGGCTCACCGGAATAGGAGGTCGAAAACGTCTGTATTTCGCGTACGCGAGGTGGCGTGACGCACGTCGGCGGAGGGTGGCGGCGCTGATGCGGATGCTGGTCTTCGAGGTCGCCGGGGTTCTTCGTCGGAGGAGTCGCCGGAATGTCGGGCTCGCGGAGGAGGCGGTGGCAGCTCGGGGGTTCATGGCGGAGACTCGGGGAGGAGGCGTCTGGTGTTGGGGAGATGGCTGGGGCTGAGATCATGGTCGGAGTCTGTGGCGGCCGGAGAAGAGGTGGCCGGGGAACTCGGTGTGGAGAGGCGACGGAGGCAGGGTCGAACGGAGGAGCTCGGGGTGGTCGTCGGTGGGTTGAGGTCGGTTGGCGTGTCAGAGTCGGGTGGAGCGGTTGCTGGTGGTTGGTGTTGGCAGTGGTAGCGGTGGGTTTTATAGTGGAGGTGGGTGGCGGTTGCAGGCGGCGGGGAGGAGAAGAGCTAGGGGCTGCCGGTAGGGAGATGAGCGGGCGGGAAGGCGAAGCGGCAGCGACTGCGGCATGAACGGCCGTGGCGAAAGATGGAGGGTCGGGGGAACGATGGGTTTACTATAGCAGTTACTGTAGAAAATCTTAATGGGCCGGGTTGCGGGTCTGCGGGTCAGCGGGTCAGGTCCAGATCCGACCCGCTATGGTTTGGGTTGGGTCGGTTTAGTTCAGGATTTGGTTTATTTAATTAGGTTCGGTTCGGTTCGGTTGGTTTAATCTGGTTTGTTTTGGTTTATTTAAAAACTATATTTTTGGCCATTTAAAAATATTTTTTTGGTCCAATAAATTACAGAAATATTACAATATGTCTAATTCTTTATTTTACACTCAAAAATATTATTTTTATAATATTTTAATATATAATAAAATCAAAAAAATTATTTAATACCAGAAAATATTTATTTTAATTATTTAAAAATAGCAAAAAAATCCCAAAAAATTGTTTTTAAATTTTAAAAACTTTCGTGTGTTTACACATAACTCTCAAGAAAACTCATGTGGCTCCACCTCAAGGTTCTCGTCAGCAAAATCTCTAACTCCGTAGTCCGTCGAGTACAAGTGCTCGTCTGGATCTGGAAAAGGTGTTAGGTCCTCAGAGGGACATAACAAGTACACAAGAAATTGACATACATAAAAGTAAAGCAGTAAACAATAAATAGGATAACTAAACCATCTATATGATATGCACTCGAGACATCTCTAGTGGTGCATGAGGGAGAAGAAATAAAAGAACCAGTCATCCCACCAGGTGTTCAACATAACTCGGGGGTACACCATTTACACTGTTTACACAGTAAGAAACAGAAATCCCATACGGTCACTAGTAGATTTTCCCTCCTAATGTACTATATGAACCGTATACGTGGTGCAGAAATAATGCAATGACGTCAATAAAATCTAGGAACTAAACTAACAACAACTACTAACACAAGATGCGAACTCACGTATCAATGGCCAGTCAATACGCTAGTCCATGCACTCTCTCACTCAGTTAACGTGTTGAACAAGTGTCAGGTCCGAAGATACCACGTACCTTCACAATATACCAGGTAAGTCTATTACTCTAAGACGCGTGCACACAACTAACAAATAACAACTAGGCATAATGTAACTGAACAATACAATTAAGCAAGATGTACTTGCCTTCCGAGCCAAACTGTGAGCACAACAAATTCGGTGCGGAGCTCTCCACAGAAATGACTTGAATACCTACCAATAATTATTACACTAATTAGACTCTAATTTTCAAGTTAAATTAGGTTATTATCTAGTTATTAATTCTACATTGGTTGCACATGCAAATAGCTACACACCAGAATATTACTAGTTTTAAAATATTTTTAAATCATTAATTATTAAAAACTAAATTCTAAATTATTTATAATTATATGAAAATAATCAACCCAATATCATTGCATGCAAAAAGTCTCTACGAGCGACAACTAGTGATTCCTAGCAACTACGCTCCGTAGTTTATGCATGCAACTACCATATTTGTATCAAAAAAATCAATAAATAATAAAATAATACATTAAATATTCTATAAATATAATATATAAAATTTTAGAATTTATTTACATAGTCAAAATATGACAACCTTCAAAGAACTACAACTAGTATTAATGCACTGTGTTTGTGTCTAGATTGTTCAACAACTATGGATAGTTTTGTACATAAAAATATGGTTTCACATGCATTAAAATATTTTTAATCACTAACTAACATTATCATGGCTCTACATGAGTGTTATTTAATAAAAAAAAGGAAGGAGATTTGAAGTTAGAAAACTTACGCGTAGGCGATTACGACGGGGATATTCTTTGCCACTACGGCCAAACGGAGTACCAAACGGACTCCAAACTTCGCGCCACTTGATGAGGTGCTAGGGAAATTCAAATAGATGAAGAAAATAGAAATTTGGAGGGATTTTGGTCGCTTTTTATAACAGAATTAACCAGCAATAGTAGCCGACCTAATATGGGAGAGTTCGGGTGATGGATTTCCCTTAGGGTCGGCCTTGGGGTGCTCGTGGAGGTGCATGAAGGTGTGGAGAATGGAGAGGAGGAAGAGGAGATGTTAAAAAGGGAGAATCTGTTGTTGTGGACATTCATAAGAGAGGAGAGGCGGCTAGGGCTAGCTAGAGGAGAGGGTTGCATGTTTATATATACTTGTTGGTTGGGCTTTTGGGTGTTGGTTGCTTGGAGTTGTGTTGGGCCCAAAAGGGACTTGTGTTTAAGGGTCAATGAGTGTTTTTTAGGCTTCTAATGATTCTTGGCCTATTATATAATTAATTATTTTAATTTAAACAAATTGCACAAAAGATATGCAAGATGCGATTTCCTAAAATAAAAAACTGGATATTTTACGTCGCATATCTATATTGGTCTAGTTAGGCTCATAGATGTGAAGTTGGTTAGATGAAAAGGGTTGATGTTGAGCATTAAAATCATACGCAATGACAAAGTGCTAAATTATCAATATCTATATTTTACGTCGCAAAAGTTGTGCGACAACATAGCGATGCGGATTTATGGCACGAATTTATGAGTGACATTCAAACCATGAACCAAATTTGGCTCGTCTAAGTCTAGTATGCAAAGTTGGTCGGAAGGAAGGGCTAGTATTATACTAAAATCTCAAGACTATGGCAAAAGTGTCTATAGTTCAATAAATTATCAAATAAATATTTAAATTAAATAAATAAATAAATAAAAATTAATTGCTAATTATCAAAATAATTTTATATAAAAATCATGGTGCTCATATGATGGCTCTTTGTCATACTCTATCAGGCACATCACCTGTAACCACCACTTTTCAGGATAGGGATATTTATGTCATTGATATTATATTTATTAATTTTAAATAATAATTGGTATGGTTGTTTTTATATAATTAATTAATATAGAGGATGGTGCTTGATTATCCCCTTAGTTAGACTAGTTTCCAATGAACCCAACTAGACTTGAACCCAACAAGACTTGTCATGACCAGTGGAGTAACCTAATAAATTAGTTTGGTTAATTAATTAATAGAGGGAATGAATAGAATCCTCATCCATTTTAATATTGAACCTTCATTAATTAAACCCCTCTTTAGCTAAACCCTTCTTGACAACCCTTAGAGGGCATTTTGGATATTTTGCATAAAGGAACCCTAACCTACCTTCGCTGGCCCTATTTAGGAGGAGGGAGCCCCAATCTTCTTCATTAGGTCCATAGGAGGCTTATGGAGAAAGTACCATTAGATTTTGTGTCCATTTGGAGAAAACTTCGAGGTGGCACACCAAGTGTATGATAGAATATCTATTGTGCTATTTATACTTATTTGCTTATATTAGAGGAGTAGCATGTGCTATGGTGGTGTTGATGTGCGTTTGTATTTTAGTTTTGTTTGAGTATAAAGTAAGGGGTCTAATTTCAGACCTGGAGATCGGGTAGTGGTGTTTCAAGCCAGCAAGTTGAGGACTGCACTAGTTCCATTAGAGCCTTGATGCTCAGGTACTAAAAATTCTGTTTCACAGAAATGAGTACAAGTGCCTTGAGTAAATACTATGTGTAGGAGTGTCCAGGTAAAGTTATGATATTAGGGACTTAGCATTGCATGATGGGGGAGTTTGCAGGTTGTTGTGCTCTTGTGCCCAAAAGTTTAGAGGGTAGTTCCTGCACATGTGCAGCATAGGCTCGGTAAGGGAGATGTGTAGGTACCTTTGGGTCAAACTGTGTAGAGTGATAGATGGGTTAGTGGTGCAATTTGGTGCACAGTGGAAAGGGGAAACTCAGGTTGCAGTGGGTGTGTGTCTTAATGCTATGTGCAGCATATGAGGAGAGATACATTTCAGTGCAAAAGCATACTTTATCAGTGTTAAGCATAAGGGATAGTATAGTTGGGATGTGTAGTAGTGTGGTGTGTTAGAGTATACTTCTATGTTAGATTGAGGTGTGTGGTATGGTATTGGTGGTGTCAGGTATAGGTTTGTGTTCTGATTTGGGTTGGGTATGATAGGTATCAGTGATATCCATACTAGGGAGTGAATGAATGGAAAGAGGGAGGTCAGTGGGCCTGTAGTGGGTTGGAAGTATGCTGTGTAAGGTTCTGCATAATGTTGAACAGTTGCAGTTGCTGCAACCATGGCAGCAGTAGGAACGTACTGCATCACCAGCAGTTTAGAGTATGATTCGAGTGCACTGATAGTTGGTTTTGGTGCAAGTTGCAGGCAATATGTGCTATGTGGAGTGCTAAAATTAAAGTATATTGGTTCCATTTTGGAACAATGACTGCTGGCATGCACAACCAGTGTATGTACTTGTGATTAGGGATGTAAAGTATAGCAAATAAAAAGGGTAGCACGAGTATTAAGTATGCTACCTTGGTAGAGGAATGTGCATATGGACTTGAGTGCCAAGAAGGGAGTATCATTATGACACTAGAATATTGGGGTACAAGTGTATCATGAGATACCAAGATGGGGACTAAATATTAAGATATTAGATATTAATTAAGGTGGTGGTCTACATGTGGATATTAGCTAAGTTAATGTTTAGATAATTAGATACCAAGGTATTGGCCCATAAATAAGGTATTGAGTTGTTAGTGAGTTATGATACCAAGGTATTGATTATGATACCAATGTAATTGGTATTAGGTAAAGTGGGAATGAGTGTATATATAATATTGGTGTTATATATTATTATAAGTTAAGATATTATAAGGTATTGTTTACATAGAGTCTATATTAAGTATATGATACATATAGTATACTACCTTAACTAGCATACCTAGCATAACCTAGTATTAGAAAGGTATTGGTACTGGCTAAGGTATTAGTCTAGGAACTTAGTATTAGTATGGTGACAGCTAGTTTTGAGTTAGGGAAAGCCTAGTTTTGTAAGGTATTGACCTAGAATACCTAGTTTGACTCAGCTTGACCTAGTTGACTTAGATTAACCTAGTTTGACCTAGTATTGACCTAGAGACTTAAAAATAACCTAATTTTGCATGTTTATGATGCTAATTCACTTATTTGACGTGATATTAATATATAGGTATGTGTGACACCATCTCGAATACCGAGTTACATATTTTGCTCAGGACCACAGGCGAGTACATTTTCTGATAGTTTTCATTATTTGATAATTACTATATTTTAAGTATTTAGAAATGTTACATCTGATTCTCGATACTATGGTACACGGATTGGTATTGACATTGGATCTTCAGTCATGAGATGTTACCTTGAGTCATCGCAATGGCATCGAATACTGCTCCTTGTTTGGTATTGGATAACATTAGATAATATTGGTTAACATTGGATACATTGTCTAGTAACGTGTCATGGTTGGATCCATCGTATCAGTCGGGGCGGGAAAAGTACTAGCTAGATATGTGATCAAGAACTATTGGTAAGTAGTGTAAATCATCGGCTACTAGTTAATCATACACTTCACATATGGTTGAGCTAGCTTATCCTTAGTGTAAATTATTGAATCTCCCATGCTGGTCATATATCTAAATAGCATTTCAAAACACATTGTATGTTGTAGTTTATATTCAGTTCATAGATTACATTGTCTTATACCTGATATTATAGTTTTATTTTTTTATTTTATATATGCACTGGCTAAACCCTATTGTATACATTATACATCTCCCTTTACTATTGTCATTGTATCAGTTTATTGTTTCTCATTGTGTATAGCATCCTCTATTTTACTGTTTATAGTCTTTGTCAATTAATTGGAACTGTTATTGGGTTATACTCGTTCCATCCTGATTGGATATATTTTTCAGCCGACGACTTGGAGGATTGGTGTCCCACGTACTACGGACCACAGGAGGGGATAGCAACCATGGGTCCTGACACTCAAGAGTGATTGCCGGAAGGTCTAGCCGGAATCACTAATTATCATAGTTAGTTTTTATTAGCATTTTGGTACCGAATTTATTTTCGACTTACATTTAAGACTTGGTTATTGTTGATATTATTGGATGTTGTTGATGTTTAGACTTCATAGTTATGTTAGACTTCTTTGATAACTTATCGTGCTTTAGGTTATGATTGAGTATTTATCATACCATTATTATCATATTGTCCTCCTTCTTGGAGTTGAGATATTATTGATAGATTATATATAATGTGTGAGATACTAGTTAGTTAGTAATGACGTAGACAACATTCTACCATTGATGCTGCGGCGTAGGCTGGAAGTACCCACGTACCCATGCCCCTTCATCGGGTGCGAGCCTTAACACATTTTTGTGGTGGTCCATACAGGTCTCGCTTCGCAACTACTTCGATGTCGTGGTAGTGCAACTGCTTAGTTGTGCTACTGTGAGCCTGCGATAGGATATGATAGGATAGGATATAGGGTACTAGTATGAGAGAAAGAATACTCAATCACAAGTAGAAACATTTCCAATCTATTGATTCTTATTGTTCTTGTCATTCTGAATATTTCCTTTCTTTGAAATATTATTGTCCTTCTTTAATGATATTGTATCTTGCGCAATATTGATTCTTTCGTTTTGATCTATCTTCCGGATGCCGCCAAAGACCAGGTCATAGCGTTCAACAGCAGTTTCGGAGAGGTCGACGACTTCTCGACCACCTGTTCGAGCAACAGCAGACATTGTTCCACCTCCACCAGTTTATAGGGATGCCTTTCCAGTTCGGGTGGGGGCCTCAGCTATTTTTGGGGATCCTCCTCCCCCACCTGTTCATAGGATTGTTCCAGCTGCTATATAAGGTTATCCTCCTTCTCCTCCAACAGTTCAGAGGGCTATTCTTGTAGTATCAGAGGGTCTTCCACCCCCACCACCAGTGCCAGCTAACGGGGCACAGATGTTCGTCATATTTTGAAAGATGATGGCGGCGTAGCAGAGACAGGCAGATGTACTATGCCAGGGCATTGAGAATGCCCACCAGGTTGCATTGGCCGCAGTGGAGAAGGTGGTGTCGCCCCAGCCAAAGGATGCACAGTCCAGACCGGACAACATACAGGATTTCAAGAAGTTGGATCCCTGCAACTTCAAGGGAAGAGAGGGTATTATCTACGCTGACGACTGGGTCGAGCACCTCGAGCATATTATGCGCTTGTCCCACCTTGTCGAGGACCTGAGGATAGAGGCGACTGGATTACAGATGTCAGATATTGATAATACATGGTTCCGGAATGAACCACAGATTTCTGATCCAGGGTTGAC